>PVJA010016471.1:0-43418 GCA_004027025.1 Myocastor coypus
AAAAAAAAAAAAAAAAAAAAAAAAAAAAAAAAAAAAAAAAAGTTTTAGTATGTTGTGGACATAGACAGTGTCCATGATGCTTACCAGTGGCCAGGTGTCACTTGTGGGGCTGAGCTATTACTATTTCTGTGATATCCACCCTGAAGATCTGGACAGAACTGTGACCCATAGGGTGCAGGAGAGGTCCATTTGTAGAGTATGCTGATGGAGGCACTCTGCTGCCGTATACAAAACAATACTTGAAAGACTGCTTTTATATACCTCTTTTTCTCCTGTGTTTAATTGTTTTCCCTATTTTGTGGGTTCTTTCCATTCTCCTTCGTGGAGTTGTGGTTATTTTGGTCCTTCTCTGGAATTCTTTTAGTAAACTGTGCAGGGTTGGTTTTTTCATCATAGAATTCTTAAATTGTTCTTTGTCATGGAAGTATTTCACTTCTGCATTAAACTTGAAAGAGAGTTTGCAGTTTATCAGTCTGGGTTGGAATTTGTTTTCTTGTAAGAATTGAAGTACTTTGCTCCACTCTTTTCTTAACTTGATGGTTTGTGAGGAGAAATCTGCCATTATTCTGATGGATTGTCCTTTAAATATGACCTGTTTCTTTTCTCTAGTGGCTTTTAGTATACTGTTCCTGTGCTGAATTTCTGGAATCTTGGTTATTATATGTCTGGGTGTGGTTTTAATTGAGTTGATGTTATTTGGACCTCTATATGCTTTGGTTACCTAAATGTCAGATGATTTCACCATATTTGGGAAGTCTTCTGCTATTATTTCTGTCCATATTCTTTTTATAACATTTACATTGACTTCTTTTTCATTGATGCCTGTTAGTCTCACATTGTTCATCTTTGCAGCATCTTGCAGATGTTGAATCATTTTTTCCTGCATTTTCCTGTTTTTAAACCTTTCCTTACCTTTTCATTAGCTACTATGGTGTCTTCAAGAGCTGAAAGTCTATTTTTCACTTTCATTGAAATGGTTTTTCCAGCTTGTGATTGAGGTTTTAATGTCTTGTATAGCATTTTCAATCTACGTCATGTGTTCTATTTCTTTCCTATATTGCTCATTCATGAATTCCATTATTTTTCTATTGTCCTCTATTTTTTTAATCAGTGTCTTCTTTAGGAGCATTTAGAACTTCTTTCATTATAGTTATCATTTCTTTTTTTACTTCAGAAATTATTTCTGATCTGATTTCCTCTATAACTTTCTGTAGTTGTTTCTTTACTTCAGATGCTATTATTTTAGAGATTTCAGATGTGTGATTTCCAATTTCTTCTATGCTATTGTCTTCTGTATTTGTTCTGAGTGGGTACAGGGCCTGAGAGTACAGTTTGGTCCTTCTCTTTGTCATTTTGTATAGGTTTTTCTTCTGACCTTTGGTGTAGAGGTTTGCTAGAATTCTTACCTTAGCACCAGGTCCAGATCTATCAAGTTCAAACTCATCCAAGTGGGTGGGTGTGACTTAGGTCTGGCTGCTGAGCTCCACTTCTTGTTGCAGCCCTTAGAGGTGAACCTGCTATGCTACTCTGGGAAGATGTTCTGCTCCTGGATCAGCTGGGGGAGTCTTTTCTTTAGCCTCTCTTCAAAAAGCTCTGCTGCAGAGTTCCACACCACACATGCCAGACCTGGGCTCTGGGTTGAATGAGGGTTCTGTGGGCACCAGGTCCTCTCACCCATGTGAGAGGCCTGGGCTCTGGTTTGATCGCTTACATGTATTATTCAAAATTTTTCTGCATGAGAGATTTGTCTTCTATCATTTAGTTATGCAATCATTGATGTTTATCTGTGTGGACTTGTGCTATTAATTTTATGTTTTGTATAATCGCCAAATACTGCATTATTAATGTTAGTTTAGCCACTGGGAGTTCTTTCAGTTCATTCTCCCATGTTTTCAACATAACCCATGCGATAAATTCCTCTATTTATCACATGAGCTGTGTGGAAAGAACATATGTTGCTTCAGCATCTATTTTGAATGTCAGCATGCATTTTGAGTGGACGTTTACTGTGGTCACACTGGAAGCAGGGTTCAATCACTCTTCTTTAGTGTGGTTAGTCAATACTTCCCTTATGCAACGGACTCATAAGGGTCACTATGGATCCCGACAGAGACCTTGCCCCAGAGATCTATCTCCTCTGTGGAGGGAATAGATATAAAGTGGTAGAAAAAGAAACTACTGAGGATGCTCTGTCTAGCTGAGAAGTGATGGTGGCCATTATTTTAAAAGTTCTTATTGATAAAGTCCATATAAAATTATGGTTTTTACTTATCCTGAACTGCTCTCAGCAATTCACAATGCTAAACTAGTTGAATCTGTCTTTCAGCTACAGTACCATTGTCCCCACTTCACAGATGAGAAAATCAAGACATAGGCCCATTGGCTTGTCAGGAAATACCCGTTAAGATTCAGGCTCTGGCCAGCAGGCTTTGTGTTGCGAACTTTTAACTAGTTTCATTTTTTTTTTTTTTTTGTTTTGAGTTTCTGAGAATAGTAATCCCCTGATTTGTTTTTTGAAAACCACCAGTATGCACTAAGCAGTCATCCCTGGTTGACAGGTGATCAAGCTATCAAGATGTACACACACACACACACACACACACACACACACACACACACACACACCCTCCACCAAAGTCTCCCAAATACCCTCCCCAAAATAAAAATACAGACTCTACTTCAAAGGCCATGGTGGCAAAAATGCCACGTGCTTGAATGCGAATGCCACAGTTCTAAGCCTGTTGTCACTTATGGACCCCAGTGGAAGAGGGACCCGATTAGCCAGCACACTGGGAGCTGGGAGCTGCACTCCTGATGCACAAGATGTCCCTCCCCTGGGCCTCGTGTTCCTAAGGGCATCCCAAGCAGAGCAGAATGGGTGCCAACCAAGAAGAAAATGATCACCCTCATTGTAAGTCCTGCCTCCCAAATACCAAAATGCCACCAATATCATTAAAAATACGGATTGAAATAATGTGAGAAATAGTCTTGGAAGGAGCCTCTACCCATATATGTTTCTCTATCAGTTTATCTTGTTTTCCTTGGGAAACCCAAGCAAACACTCTGTACCCCAAACTTTACTATCAGATTCAAATCATATTCTGGCACTTTATAAGCAATTCAGTGAATATTCTGCAATCATCTTGGTCCAATAAAGATTATCCTTCCTAGGGTCTCCAGGTGCTCTTCATGACCCTCTAAAATAATGACCCGCAAGTGGCGGCAGCATCTAGCTCCCCATGCACCCCTGGATTTGGAGCACGGGTAGGACAAATGAATGAAAACAAGTGCTTGAATGTATCTCCCAGATTTCTCTCATGTGATAGACGGTGACTGGGACACTAGGACATTAATGCTCCCATAGGTTAATTCAAGTTTAATGGTCAATATATTAATGGGTTTGCCACAGGGCTGGGTGCAAAGAGGTCCCCAAGGCTAAGAGAAAGAATCTCATGCACCTTTTTGTAGAACAAGTTTGTAGGTAACTGACTCCATCATGGAAAAAGAATTTTCAGTACACATCAGTAAGAGGCGCAGGAAGGGTTTAGGTTTACTGGGCAGAGATCTTAGGATGCACCCAGGAGTGAAGGGTACATGTTGAGAGAAACGAGGTACATCATGTCAGGGATCAGGGAACATTTATGCTTCTCTTGAAGGTGTGGCAACCCTTGGGCAAGGCGGCTCATGCCCCAGAAGGATAAGAGCCCATTCTAGAGGTGAGGCCAGTTCTTTTATAAGTAGGTGATTTAAACTTCCTTGTATTCTTTCAACCCATTTCTTCATGTTTGGATCAGGTTCCTGCTTTTTACTTTCTCATTTAAACCGACTGGTGGACTTCCAGTCTTTATCAGGAATGCCTGGTGTGATGGGTCTGGGGCAGAAAGAGCCTAAATTTAACCCAAGGGCTGTTGCTACTAATCGCGATGGAGAACGTTGGCTGGAACTTGCAGCTTTCTCAGAAGGCCGCTTTTCACACGTGACTTCTTGTCCCCTTCCCACCTGGGCTTTATTCTTCTGTGCTACGTCAGACCAGCTCCGGAATGGCCTTGCTGTGCGCGCGGGCGCCCCCTCGCCGGACGGCCCCGTCTGCCGCGTGACCTCCTGCCATCCCGCGCTGCAGCGAGGAGGCCTGTCTTGCTTCTTAGCTGCTTTCCACGGAGCCACTGAGCAACTTCCCTCTGCTCTGCCCTCTACCCTGCCGCTTCCGCCTTGGAGTCAGCAGCCCGTCACAGACTGAACCCAGTGGAACTGCGAGCCAGGAGACCTGCTCTCCTTTATGGCGTAGGGCTTGGCATTTCATCTCGGCACTGGGAAAATGACCGACGCGGCAATCTTGGTTCACTGCGAGCGGGGAGGCCTCGTTCCCTCCCACTCTATGCTATTCTAAGTGATGAAACGCTGCAGTGCGTGAAAGCTCATTAATCCCAAATTCCACTTTCTGTACCAAGGCCGTGAGAATTTAAATAACATTCCCAAAGTTACTTAGTTCATTAGAAGGAGAAACCCCCAACCTCCCCCTGAACAGAGATGCGGAGATTTCCAGAGTCCAGAGGTGCTCTGGTCAGAGGCTCCCTGCGGCCTTTCTCAGGGGACATCTTACAGGCTGTCCACTTCCCACCTGGTGTACTTAGAATCAGAATCCCATTTGCTGTCTCTTTTTACAAGGTCAGAATGGCTTTAATATCAAATTTTTCTCTTTGTGATGCACTGAACTGGTAAACGCAGGACAGATACTTCTCTAAAGTTACTTAAGAGCAGCCGCCCTTTGCATGGCCTTTGAATATCGCTGGGAAACACAGTCAGCCTGTACGATTTTCTTGTGCTCTGTGCGTAACTGTCCTTGTCTCTCAGCATAAGGAAATTGTTGGGCACTCAGGGAGATGATACTTGTGTCACTTGCTGTCCGTGATCCTTTTCTAGCTTTGCAGCAGGCTATTTTAAAGTGTTCTCATTATTGGGAGGAGTTGTGGGAAGGTTGCCTTATTTTCCTAATATAAGAATCGTCAGCGGCAGTATGTACATGATGAAATACATGAGCCAGCAAAAGAAGAAAAATCCCAAACCACTGCTTTTTCTTGCCTCACCTTATACTGCTGAACTCAGTGAATACTCTCCGATAGCTAAATTCTGCAGAGTTTTGTTGGGATGGAAAAAGGTGAGGCAGTCAGAGACCTCTACAAGGACAGGCGGGCAGACACCTGGGGTCCTCCCCTGCCACAGATTAAAAATGTGACTTGTGATTGCTGTGACAGAGAGGAATTTAAAAGCTGCTTTTGCTAAAATGAAAGACGAATGGCTCCTCTCTTGGGCCTCCAGCAGCCCACTGGGCAGCTGGAGACAAAACAGAGTGTTACCTTCTTTTTGTATCTGTCTCCTTTCATGACCCATAAGACAGTGGCTCAGTACTGGCTCAGCATAGAAGCATACTAACCAGCTAGCAAGTTTCTCTAGAAGCTGGCGGCACAAAGCTGACGGACCCTCACTTTTTTTTTCTTCTAACAACACAGATTAATTTTGAAATGCTTTTATTTATTTATCTTTGTATTTTATTTTTTTCAAAAACATGATAGCAGTACATTCCCACTAATTGATACAGTGTATATTGTTGTCCTCGTACTGCCTATACTCCTAAGAGAAATAAACCAGACCTACATGTGGAAATATTGTGCAGTCTCCCTAGTGTAAGAACTCAGAAGAAGAAATAAAAATGGAAAGGCATAACACAGCTGAATGGAAACCAAGGACTTAAGCATTAAACAACTTAGTGACTGCAAACAGAAAAGATAGGAAACGTGGCTGGAGCAAAACCATGCACTTGTATACAGGATGCATTAGATAATGGTCTTAAGAACTCCCAAAATCTTTTTCACACTGAGGACAGCAGCGATGGACCCTAACTTTATGTAGCATACCTCATCCCTGACTAAGGTCAGTAAGACAACAGACCACAGTGACCAAAGTGATTCCGGAAGTTTCCAGCCTTTCCTCTCACTAACCCTGCAGTCCCCTCCCCACCCAGCAGAGCCTCTGTACAACTGAGACTTCCCGAAGCCAGAAACGATTATCTCATGGACAACCTATCGTCCCTTAAGCGAGGAGGATTACTCCATAGCTATCTCGCTTCCAGGACCGCCACCTTCCCTTCCTAAAACAAAAAAGGGGGCATGGAGCAGGGCTGGGTAAGACTTGGCTGGGGAAATACCTCCAACAAAGGCAAAAGGTTTGCTGTGCAGAATTCCACTGGTGCTGTCACAGTTATTTAGAGTTTCTCACTTTCTCTCCCATCTTAAAGAAAATAAAACATAGTAAAATAACCATTATGAATGATACAGAATTTTACTAAATGATAAAGAACTTGAGGATGGTTGTTGTGTCGCATATTGTCCTCTTCAGATTAGTTGTTCAGATTGCCATACTTAAGCAAGCAAAACTGGTCAACAAAATAATTGTAAAGAATTCAAAAGAAGAGAGAAAATGAGAGAAAAAAAAAAGCGTTAACTGCGCCTTTCAATAAACTAGCAGAAATCAGCAGTGCAGTTAGCCAAGCCACTCTGTGTGTATACATATTTCTTTTTCTCTTTCTTCTTTCTTTCCTTTCTCCTTTCCCTCATTCCAGTTACTCTTTCCTTTTCAATGGTCTCTTTCCTTTTCACAGTATCTATTGTGCCTTTCAGATTTTACTGACACCAGGTTCTTAATTTGTCTTGATTTAAAGTCGCTCTTCCTAGTACATAGGGAGTGAATCTCTTGGAAATGGAGATTTTCTTAGTGGATCCAAACCTGCCTTACCAACGGCCAACTTTCCTGAGATACTTCTGTGTCTGTACCTTCTCAAAATAAGCAGCTTCAAATAATCTTTATGGCCAAGAGACCTGTATCAGTGTGGCGTATTCTGGTCATCCACAGCTATGTTTTAAGATAGTATAATCTGAGGCAGAAGAAGGAAAGAGAAGAAGAGGA
Source organism: Myocastor coypus (assembly GCA_004027025.1). Classification (NCBI taxonomy): domain Eukaryota; kingdom Metazoa; phylum Chordata; class Mammalia; order Rodentia; family Myocastoridae; genus Myocastor; species Myocastor coypus. The sequence continues at coordinate 6,961 of PVJA010016471.1, forward strand.
AGAGGAAGAAGAAGAATAAGAAGAAGAAGAAGAAGAAGAAGAAGAAGAAGAAGAAGAAGAAGAAGAAGAAGAAGAAGAAAAGAGGAAGAGGAAGAAGAAGAAGAAGAAGAAGAAGAAGAAGAAGAAGAAGAAGAAGAAGAAGAAGAAGAAGAAGAAGAAGAAGAAGAAGAAAAGAGAAACCAGTTTTTCTTGCTTTATACATCTGCATTCAGTGAATACTCTCTGATAGCTAAATTCTGCAGGGTTTTGTTGTGACAGGAAAAAGCGAGGCAGTCAGAGATCTTCACAAGGAGTCATCTCCTGGATAGTGTGACTTGTGGTTTACCGGACATAAGGTGCTGAAGCGATCTTTCCCCATCCTGTCAGCCATTCATTCCTCCTTAGATCTTTTTTTCTCCGGGATAGTTATTGAGCTTCTTTCTTCAGAGTAGAATCACTAGTGTTTTGTGAGTATTATACTGACCCAGGTATTTGTCAACTGCCAGTATGGCAATTGCTGAAGTGGTAAGAGTTTTTTTTTTTTTTTAATAGCTTACAAATGCGAAGAAGTGGAAGCCCTCAAACTCAAATTTGCCTTATTGAGAATATGAGTGCTGGGCTCTCCTTCTAGAGGTAGTTTCTAGGTTCTTTTTGTTCTGAGCAAAAAATTGGCCACGACAAGCACCAAAGGTAGTGACGTGTGGTGACGTTTCATGTCTATTGAGGGTAGGAGAAGAGGCGCGCTCTGCAGGTGAGCACCAGCCTCCGCACGAGGGGGAGCACTCTGGCTCAGAGCTCCGTGGTGACTGTCTTCTGTGTCTCCCACAATGCAGGCTGGTGTCAGGTCTAGGCTTTCTGATAGAAAACCTGCTTGAGTGCTCATGAGACAAATTGGAGCCAGCGCTCTCTGACGGGTAACACACGTGGAAGGCGGTGGGAAGGGCTCTGTGCGTGTGTCCTGGGACTGTGCCGTTGCCAGGTCAGTTCCACTTCCCCAGCTATTGGTCACGGCCTCGGGTCCTGCCCCAAGAATGCCTACGGGTGTCTGTGAGGTAAGGCAACAAGGTTGACAGGGAAGGTAACTGCACTGCTGGCCCCTTAGGCGTATGCCTGTGGTGGCGAGCCTTTTAGAGCTATCAGTGACACAAGCAGCCCACTGGCCCCTCATGCCAGAGGTTCACCAACACGAGTTCACACACTCAGTTCATGTTAGATTTTTCAGAACCTGGTTCTTAGTTAACATGAAAATACAAGCCAGAGACTTGTGAATCCAATTCTTTAATTAGCGATGTTTAATTTGAGAAAAAATATGTTTGTCTATGTAATTATGAGGACTGGCCTAAGAGGTGAAGACCTTTGGCGTGGCAAGAGTGTTCCAGAAAAGGAGAGTAGAACACCCTGAGTGATTGCGGTGAATATCACGTGACATAGTCACTTTCCTGACTCTGGAACAAAATACCCAACAACCACAATTAAAGAAAGAAAGTCTTAGTGTGGGTGATGAGTTTTTGAGGACTCAGCCCATAGTCAACTGGTTATTCTTTAAAGATAAGTAGAAACACATACCTTAAAATTTTTCTAGAATGTTCACTTATTATCTTATCAAAGAAAATTTTCATGATTTGAGATAAGAATTGTGTAATGGTTTGGGGGACCAGCCATTCTACAGAAGACTGCACTTTGCAAGCTTTAAGCAGAAAGTTTTACATCAAGTTTTACATATGGTGAGGCTGCGTGTTATGTAATGAAGAACTTGCTTTTCCTTACACTCATCTGCTTACTTTAATACTGAGAGATGAATCTCAACATGCCCCAGGGACGGGGCCAGCACAGCAGGGCCCAGGGATCGAACCCCAGCCCCTGCACTTGACTGCATTTGCCTGAGCAGATGCTTAAACAACTGAGTGAACCCACAGGCCCCCTTCAATTGTTGAAACGCAAGAACAATTCATGTTTGTTGGGAAACTGGGTATGGCCCTGTGCCCTGTGTAGAAAAGTCAACATGGTCATGAGCTCAACAGAAAAATAAGACCATGGGCTCTAGACACGGTGAGGGACATTAGCAGAAAAGGGGTCAGTGTGTCGGCCAGCTTTCCACAACTGTGACAAACACCTGAGAAGCTAAAGACTTGTAAGAAGGGAAAGGTTTAGTTTGGCTCAGACTCTGCAGTTCCAGCTGCTCAAGGTAGGCCCAGTTGCTCTTGGGCTTGTGTTGAGGAAAAATGTTACGGCAGTGCAGCAGGCTGTGTGTCTCCTGCCGACTAGGAAGGGAAGGAGAGAGAGGAGAGGATCGGCACCGGTAGCTCGCTCCAGGGCACATGTGCCAATGGCGTAACTCCTTAAAACCTAGACCCATCTCGTAGGTAAAAGGGCAGAGATGTAGTTCAGTGTGAAAGCACTGGATTCAATCCCTAGTACTGTAATAATAATAATAATAATAATAATAATAATAATAATAAACTTCAAATGTTAGTTGAGAGTGTGCAAAGGTCTAGTGGGAGACAATAAACAATGACTGAATAAATTAACAAATGAGCCCAGGGGCAGATTCTGATGGGGCGTCTAATTAATCAATTAGCATTTCAGTGATTCTCAAGTCGCTAACCCAAGTGCTTGCTCTATTTACCCATCGCGTTTGAGGCCAAGAACGCCACTCTGGATGCTGGGAACGTGCGGAGCTCTCATTGCTGCTTCGTTTTCTCAGCCACGAAGGCCCACTGCTGACTCACTGTCTCCCCCGTCTCCTGTCCTTGGGGCTTCCGGAGTGTGATCCCTGCCTTCTCCTTCTCTCTGCTGGTCCCTAACTTGCACCAGCCCCACTGTGGTCCTTGCTCAATTCTGTAACCCCCTAGGATCCCCGAGGGTCTGCACACCTCGCAGCACCAGGCTCCACGACCCACCCCATCCTCCAGTCCCTCTGCGACTGTAACAGGGGTGATGTAGACACAGCGGAAGCCAAGGAACACAGAGGGGTTCTGTGGTTTCTTTGCTTCTGCTTAATGTTATTAGCACAGTTTCCCACCAGCAGGCATGGACTGTTCACGGAACGTAAGGAAGCCTCCCGAGAAGCCATGTGTTTTTATTTGAGAAAATGCTCTTCTGTTTGGGCTTTGGAGCTGTTCCGGAAGAGCCCTGCCTTGTGAACAAGGCATGCGAGGATTGACAGAGTTAGAGAAAACAAATTTGTCTGAAGCATCTCATGACATTTGGAGAAAAATGAAAGAGCCTGGTGCAAAGCGCAGCAAAGAGAAGGAAGAGGATTTCACTCAGTGCTTCGGTCCCCAGTGCCTTCTGGGCTGGAGGCAGTGCTCCCAGACCCACCCTCGGCCTTGTGCCTTTTGTCTTTCTGCCAGCTACGTATCTTCTGCTTTCCATAGGAAATATCCTATGGGGACTTCAGGGCTAAGGTCGCCTCCCTTTGCTGTGGTTTCCACAGAGCAAGGATTTTTGTCTTTGAAAATTTATTTTATTTACCTGTGATGCTGTAGAGCATCAGCTGTACACAAGTAGGTGTTTAAACTGTAAAGCGTGGTTTTGTTCATCTTTAAAGGCCCGAAGCCTTTGATGGGCAGTGATGGTGTGGAGACCGTGAGGTTGTGTCCTGCAGGCGGGGCAAGGTGGCAGATGGAGGGCGCTGCCCAGGACGCAGACTGCATGGAATGCGGGGCTGTCGCTGAGGAGAGGACGGCAAGTGGGTCTGGCTCTGTGTGTGCCATAGCTTGCGCCTAGATGTGCCGCCTGTGCCCATAGGTGGGGCTGTGCAGAGGTGGCTGGATCTAGCGTGTGGTGCAGAGATCAAGGGCGTGCCATTGCTAAATTGGTTCACTGGGTGGTTGACACAGTTCTGCATATGGACAAAGGGAAATCCTGCCGTGGGCGGTAGGAGTGCTGCCTGCCCTTAGAGCTGTAGTGTGGGTAAAATATAAGGGACAGAGGAGGGCGGCTGCGGCTTCCTGTAACATGCTGCTTGCTCCTTTGCTGCAATGCGGCCTTCTGCCTCCCATGAGCGGCTTCTTCCCGCCGATGGCTCTCTACCACGCCACCTCGCCCTGCACTCAGCCGGTAACGGAGCAAGGCCTCTCCAGCGTGAGCCCAAATAAACCTTCGTTTATTAACGTTGAGTGCTGGATACTTTGTCTCGACAATGAGAACAGCTGTGCGTGTGTGTGTGTGTGTGTGTTATTGGGGATTGAATCCAGGGTCTTCACACCCACCAACATCAAAGCCTTTTAAAATTTTTTATTCTGGGAAGTTTTCCCCAAGTCACTAAGTTGGCCAGGTTCAGCGCAGTCTCATGATTTTCCCGTTTCGTCCTCCTAGAGTACTGAGATGACGAACTTTTAAAAAATATTTATTATTCCCCTATTATATTTCCCATGTACAAGAATCAGTGATCATTTTTTTAAAAAAAATATTTCATCACTTGTCGCCTTCACGTACAACCTTCGTGGCATGTGATTAGCCAGAGCCACGGCCCTTGGTGCTGCGATCGCTGGACAGCACAGCCTTCCTTCCCCCTTTGCACCTCCAGAGGCTGGAGGGTGGGCGCGGGCGAGCGTCCTTCTAGACGGAGCTCCGGCCTGGCACAGGCCAGACCAAACGCCGAGCGCGAGACCATCAGACTGCACCTGCAGAAACACAGAGGGATCCTAACCAGACCCGCATTTTTTAAAATGAAAGCAGAAGACTGCAGCCTAAGTCAGCTTAAGGAGGACACGCTCTGCCTTCACCCTTGCAAAGAAGGAACCTGCAACAGCGCAAGGTTAACCAAGTCCCAGTGTCATTCTTCCACTTTATAAAACCTGGAGTTGCATCTTTACCCCTACAATCTGGCTATGATTTTGTTCTCTTGGCAGACAGAGGTAAAAACCATGACTCAGGTCAGAGCTTCTCTTCTTCCATGTTATGTTCTGAGGAGACGCTCAGAGAGGATCCTCAGGGAGGCCAGGGGTGGAGCTGCTCCCCGCGCATGTGGCGTGGATGCCCGCACCGCCAGGGTCTCCCCACTTTCCTTCCTCGTTCCCTCCTCCTCCTTTTCATGATTCATTCAGGATACCTTCGGCACACACTGCAGCTTCAGTCTTACGCGCGGAGGACGTTAACCCGAGATTCATTACCTTTGCAATCTTGCTTTATTGCCTTGGACATTCGATGCAAAGATCAAGGGCGTCTGAGGGCGGGATGGGTCTCAGGCTCTGGACGTCTACCTGTGCCTGTCTGGACTTTTGGGGTGGGGTCCTGTTAATTATAACTTTGAATCATTGTCTATCTTTTAGGGAGCCATGTGGACCCAGTCACCGCATCATTTTTTTGGTAATGTATTTATACAGTGTCTACAGGGTCTCACGACACTGATCTGACTCATAGTGACCTCCTGTTTTCCTCCTCCCAAGCTCTGGGATTACAGACGCGCACCACCAACCCCAGTACAGTGCGTCTTTATCTTGGGCCCTGGCTCCGGCAAATGCATCTGCAGCTACAGTTTGGGTCTGTTCTGACTCTTGAGGGCCCGTTCCCTTTCACCTATTAATTTTTATTCAGCCTAGCTGCCTATCATGTTATCGGCTCTTGTATCCGTGAAGTTCCTAGATCCAGCCAAAGAATCCACATAACAACCAAGGCTCTCTCCTTCCCTTATGAGAACCACAACTTGCATGGAGCTGGAAGGCCTGAAGCTGAGACTGTCGCCTGAGCAGCTCACTCTTTGTCTCAGTGACTCTTCTCTTGTTGCTGGGACAAACACCCGACACTCAAAATGAAGGAAGGAAAGCTTTACTTAGCCCACAGTTCCTGCAGGTTTCAGTCCATGTTCAGCTGGCCCAACGCAGAGAGGCGCATGGCAGAGGGCAACCTTTCACGGCAGCAGCCAGGAGCAGGAGCCCAGGGAGAGCTAGCAGCAGCTCCAGCAGCTAACTTCTCTTCCTCCCTTACACTGAAATGCAGATCGCCTGCCCCAGGGGAGAGGCAGCATCCATTTCCACAATAATCAATTACAAATCCCAGAAGCTGCCCCATGACTGCAGGAGGCTTTGCGGGAACATCTATACACAAACCATAACACTCCGGCAATATCTGCCTCACAGGAAGATGAACAGGAAGAAGGAACAAATGTGTATATGGTGCAACTATCCTAAAATTCACTCCAGATATTTGATGTCCTCAGATCCTTGATTTTTCTTCTAATTCTACTGCAACTTTATCCTTCAGCTTGCATGTGTGTGTGTGTGTGTGTGTCCAAGTGAGAGTTTTCACATGTATCTTTTAAAATGCTTTTTATTGTTATCCGCATATTTCTCTTTGTACTCTTCTGTTTTTATCTTATAAATGCAATGTATTTCAGGCCAGAGAGGTAGCTCAGCAGTCTTAGTGCCTGCACGGCAAGGTCCAGGACCCGAGTTCGATCCCCAGTACCACATTTTGTGTTGGCCCAGTGCTGAGCCAGTCACGGAAGCTGGGCAGGGTGAAGCCAGTTGTTGTGACCCATGTCTATAATCTCATTACTGGGCAGGCTGAGATAGGAGGGTCCCTAGGAATCCAAGCTGAGTAGTGAGATCCAAATAAATAATTAATAATAATTTAAAAAATGCCAAACAAATACATAATTTTAAAAATTCAATGTTTTTGATTTCTGATGATATTAATCATATATCAAGTTCATCTTTCTCTGCCTAATGTTTGATATCACTGTTTTTTCTTCTGCTTTATTTTTATGGCCAGCTCCACCCACTCTGGGGGTGGAGTTGGCGCTGCGTGTGGTGCCAGGGATCAAACCACAGTCCTTACGCATGCACTGAAGCAAGCCCTGTCTCACCGGCCCTTCTGCTTATTCTCAATTCTGTTCTTTAATCAGTTTTTATCATGAACTTGGTAATTTGTCCGGCTGCTCTTGATTAAGCTCACTGTAAGCATCACCTATCCAGCAGAGCGCTATAGATCTTCACTTTATGAACAGATAACTCGAAGGAACAGTTCCGAGCTTTTCTTGCTAACGGTCTGCAGACTCTCCTGTCTAAAAGGTCAGCTCCTAGGAGCTGCCGGAGGGAAAGGGTGGAGCACTCGTCTTTTAACACTCGTGTGCTCAGTTATTCTCTTTGTTATTTTGATAGGACATGACTCCTTTTATTTTCCAGTTATATTTTCTTTTCTCTCCCCTTTTCCTCCCTTCATTTTTCACTGGCAAAGCAGTCGAACTCGAGACCTTCACACTGAGCTATACACAGGTCTGTTGGTATTTCTAAAGAGTATTTAGAGACAGGGTCTAGATCAGCAAGGCTGAGCTTGGACTCGCGATCTTCCTGCCTCCCCCTCCCAGGCTGCAGGGATTGCAGGCCTGCACCATCAGGCCCTGCTCTTCCTTCCCTCCCTCCTTCTCTTTTTCCCTCCTTCCCTTTGTTCCTTCTTTGCGTCAGATGTAGGGTCTTGGGCATGCAGTGCACAAACTCCACCAGTGAGCTGTACCCCGGGCCTTCTTGGTTTAACTTCCTCTAGAGAAGGAAGTTTCTTCTTCCTGCCACTCTGTTCAGGTGGACTAGGGAGTCACCAAGAGGCCACTGAGAAGGCCTGGGTTCCAGCAAGCTGTCCACAGGCTCTTGTCCACGGCTCCGCAGTTTACTTCCCTCCCTGTATGCCATGCTTTCTGAACTTTTAAGGGTCCCAACTTGTAAACTGTGTTGGATCAGCTTTTCATTGGAACCTTCGGATCCAGCTCCTCGTGTCTCTGTTGGCGTCAGGTCCTAGTGTATTCTCAGTGCCTGCAAGCATGTGCGTCTTACTTTAGGTCTACGTGCAGTTTCAAAAGGAAGTGAATTCCCGTGCAAATGCTTAATTCTTAAACTTAACACAGAAACTCTCCTGTGTTCTCCGTAGTATATTTCTTTACAATGTACTACACAAAATCATAGAATTTAGAGACTGAAAAAAATTATTTACTCTATGCCCTCATTTTTATTTTATTTATTTTTATTGTCTCTAAGAAGTAAAACTACTTATTCAAAACCATGTGACCAGTTTATAGTAAGATTCAGGTGGAAAAAGAAATTGAATCAAAATCGCTGAAAATCCTCCACATCTGAAGCTGCCACTGTATCCAATTTTAGCAGTTGCTGCGTGTCTCTTGCAAACAGTGTCCGCAAGGCGGTGGTCAGGGCAGCCTGAGTCACAGATATCAAAACTCTGTCCTGGAGAATCATGACGTTTGCCAGACACAGTAACTAAGCAAACAAATAATGGAAACCTGCCAAAGTCAAGCAAAGATTGGGCATAATCCAGGAGCAAACCATCAGCTGGGACCAGGAAACATAAATACACAGCTACATCTAAATCAGTGAATGAAGAAGTGGCAGCTAGGAAAAACAGATACTGTGCTTTAGAAAATTTGGCAAAAACATCCTCCGTGTGGGATGCTTGCAGCTGCCTTTAGATGTGGTTCTTCCAATGCTTAGAAGGCCCTGGATTTGCTGTGGTTTCCTCTGTTCTCCTTGTGCTGGGTCCCAGTTTTACCTGCCTCTGTTTGCAACACCCACGATTTTTAGTCAAAAGAACACAAAACAAAATCTCTAAATCCTGCTGAGCTTTGTTCCACGACACACTTTCTGCATGCATGCAAGAATGATGATTCTGAGAACCCTTCCTATTACAGCCATTGGTGTTGAAGCCTGGACCGCTACAATGAGCGCGGGGAGCAAAGGCTGCGGTGCTCTCCGTCCTGAGCCACAAGACCTGGCTGCGCCGCTCCGCGCTGGTGGCTCTTCCTACTTGCAAGGCGATCCTTGGTGCACAGCCTTTCCAGCTGCAGTGCTTTGACCTTGAACTTCTCTGCTGTTTTCAATAACCCTTTGCTTGGAGAGCTCATGACCGAAGGACTGTCCGGCAAGGATGGAGTCCCAGACGTCACTGCAGATACTCGTGTACTGCAGCTGGGTCCTTGCCGTGGGAAGTTTCCCACTCATGCGCCCCAGGGACTGTCCATCTTCTAAGAGTAGAGCCCATCAGAAAGCCTGTTGTGCCAGGGGAAAGGCACGACTTGTGGCAGCAGAAGTTCGTGGGTGGATAGAGACGTGTGTTGGTGTGTGTACGTGCCTACACACTGTTATGGTTTATGTCTAGTTGTCCCCCCGAAGCCTCATGTAGTCACTGGGCAGAAACTTCTAGAATTTGAGACTTGATCCATGATCCCTAGGATTATGGGTGTAGCCTAAGGCGGGGGCTAAGGCAGAGAGCCTGAATGTAATATAAAGAGAGACAGAGAGACAGACTCGAGCTGTTGCTGTTGCTCTGCTGCCGTGTTTGGTTGGCTACCTCTGCCGCCATTTTGTTGCTGTTCCGCTGCCATGAACTGGGTGCTCTCTTCTCTGTTCCACTCAGCCTTGGATCCAGCCGAATAAGGACTGAAACCTCCAGTAACTGTGAGTTAATAAACCTTTCCTTCCTTTATTTGGAGTGTCGGGTATTTGTCCCAGCAATGAGTACAAAGTAAGGAAGACCCCAGCCAGGGTAAGTGTAGCTTTCCCTTATCTTCCCTCAGCACCAGGAAGAGAACACGTGACTGATTTCATTACGAAGAGGCTGCTGTCAGCTCCATCAGTTTTTATGTTTCTTGCCTTCTCACTGCATGAAAAAGGCAATGGGAGCCTGTCGCTCGTACTGGCTTCCTCTGGATGCATGTGCGCCCAGCTGCAGGGATCCTCATGATTTCCACTGGGTTCTTGTGATACCCAGATTTCCTTCTGCCCCGTCTCAGGGCTCCCAGGGGGCTAAGGACGACTTTTCCTTCAGGTGCTGTGTTCATACATTAGTTTTGCATCTGTGTTCCGTCGTTCAGACAAGTATTATTAGATAACTATAATTCCAGAGCTATTTGGCTATTATTATTACTATTATTATCATTATTGCAGTATTGGTAATGGTGTCCAGGGCTTTATGCATGCCAGCCAAGATGCTGAGATGCACACTCAGGTCTCAGCCATTACCAACTAATACTGTGGTACAATCTCCTATTTAGATAGTTACACATATTATGTATATTGTAGCATACATAGAAATAAAAAGTAGGACAGCAAGAGTATTACCAGCAAGACAGGGACAAATGGAATTAGATGCTTTAAAGTCCTTACCTTCCTCATGAAATAATATATAAATAGTAAAATATAATGTCGGAATGCATATTGTAACCTCTAAATCCAATACACTAGCCATTTATCATATGTAGTTGTTTATGACTATATTCCAATTAATTAAAATGAGATGAAGGAGAAAATTTAATTCCTTGTCATACTAACTACAGAAATATGAAGGGCAGTAACACTGGTGGGGCTAAGTTCATGTCACACAAAGTGGCTTTCAGCGCAATGACTGTGCCTGGCAATAAAGTGGAAAGTGCCACAGTGACACAACCAATCTATTAGGGGGACATAAAACATAAATGCGTAATGCATCTAATAACATATCTCGGATATGTATGAAACAAAAATTATAGTGAGACCCTGCGGCAAATAAATAATAAAAGAAATGGTTGCAACCAATTATCTAAGCATTTATATGCAGAAGCTAGTATTATAAGGTTCTAAGTTAGACAGAAATTAACTACTGTCAAAGAGAGCCTGGGCTGTCAAGGAAGTCACAGAAAAAGTAAAGACAATGTTGCAGGTGCATTTGCAGAAGGCTCCCTCCAGGGTAAGCACTCACTTGAGATGGTGCTGTAATTGGCATCACCTGGTTCAGGAACTTCTGCTAGGCAAAGTTGCCCAGGTGAGTGATCACAGCATCAAGAATCATTGTTTCACCAAGTTCCTAATGTTCTTTCCAGGTGCCTTTACTATGTGACTCTTTTCCCGATTGGATCAACATTAGCCAAAGGGCTACACTTGTCATACTGGAGATCTGTTATTGTATGACTGACACTGTACCCATGTTGTGGTTGTGGTATATAAATTTCCCCTGAAAAATGCCTCAAATGGCCACCCCATGTACAATCCATAATAAAAATCTGGGAGCTGTGGTTCTGGCCCTTGTTTCCAACAAAACTCTCCTAACTTCTTCCTCTGGTTTTCAGGCTCGTTCCTTAATGTTGTAAGACCGCAAAGCCCACACATTTACCATCTAATAGGTTTGCATTTCTCCTACATCATTTGGGAGGTCCCTCTGAGATAACTGGAGAGAGGTAAAGCTTGATTTTGCTTCTTGGCACTCCTAAATATTTTTACTAGGCTCTAGAGTGACCTGTTGGGGTAATAAAAAATTGTAGTTTGCTTGTAGCTTGCACTGCATTAAGAATTGAGGTCATGGAAAACCATGAGGTGTTCATAGTTGAGTTTCTTTGATAGAATATCTTTTATTCTCCAAACAGGGCATTATAGTCCTTTTTTTGAATTGTGCTGTAATTACAGATATTTGAAATGGCTTTTTGGCTGGCAGGTCTAGCTTTCAGATGTGTATAAAAATTCATCTGGATGCCATGGGATAAGTTTTGGAAGTTCACCTCTGTAGAGCAGTTGTTACCAGTTCCTTTTACTTTTCCAATTAAACGCCCTTCGACCCTTAAAATGTGAGTGCTTGTCAAGAGAAATCTCCCACAGAGTAAAAAAGAAAACACACAAAACGATAGACAATTATAGCAGGGTGTTCTTCTGACAAAAAACTACAATTGAGAACAAATGAAGTATGAAAAAGTATCAGAGTATCAGGCCTACAAAATTCAAGGACCCAATGCAAAAATGAGATGAATGGACCCTCTGCAAATGAAGAGATACAAATAGAAAATAAATATATGAAAAATGTTCTACATCATTGGCCTCTCAAAACATGCAAATTAAAACCGTGCTATCCTACGCTCTTATGCCAGAGTAAAATGGCTATCATGGAGAAGTCAACCACTAATACGTGCTGGGGAAAAAAAATGAACCCTTCTCCACTGTAGGTGAGAGTGCAGGCTGGCACAACCATTATGGAAACCAGCGTAGAGACTGCGGAAAAAGCGACGCCCGAGGCGCCATTCAAGCCAGCTATCCCTTTTTTCAAAAGAACAATACAGTACAAGTGATGTAAAAAGAATATGGACATAAATAATAACAGAAAACCTCCCAAATATGAGAAAACAATTGGACATTCAGTAACGGAAGCATACAGAGCTCCAAATAACATCAACCCAATTAAAGCCACACCCAGACATACAATAATCAAGATCCCAGAAATTCAGCACAGGAGCAGTATACTAAAAGCCACTAGAGAAAATGAAACAGAACACAATTAAAGGAAAACCCATCAGAATAATGGCAGATTTCTCTTCCCAAACCATCAAGTCAAGAAGAGCATGGCTCAAAGCACTAGAAGTCACGCAAGAAAACAAATTCCAACCCAGACTGATATATCCTGCAAAACTCTCTTTCAAGTATAATGGAGAAGTGAAATATTTCTAGGACAAAGAACAACTAAAGAATTTCAAGATGAAAAAGCCCACCCTGCACAGTTTGCTAAAAGATACTCTAGAGAGGGATCAAAATGACCACAGCTCCATGAAGGAAAATGGAAAGAACCCACCAAATAGGGCAAACAATTAAACACAGGAGAAAAAGAGGTATATGACAGCAGTCTTTCAACTATTCTTTTGTATATAGCAGCAGGATATGTCCATCAGCACATTCTACAAATGGACTTTTCCTTCACCCTCTGGGTCATGATTCTGTCTGGGTCTACAGAGTGGATATGAAGGAAATAGCAGTAGTTCAGCCCCACAAGTAACACCTGGCCACCAGTAAGCATCATGGACACTGTCCATGTGCGTGACATACCAGACCTTTGTGTGATAGCCTATCCTCAAACTGCTAGAAGTTCTGGTCATATAGTTGCCATTCCAGTATTTATGTTATGTTTTATTCTTACTAATTCTTTGCTATCATGGAAAATTTTTCTTAGTTGATATTTTTGTATATCTTAACTTATTCAAATACCATGCAAATACTCCGAACAATGATAAAATATGCAATGTCAGTGTTTGATCCAAGTCAGCTCTGTTCCCTGTGGTTGCTGGACCACAGGACCAGGTTTCCCTCCCTGAAGGATGGTGAGGTTTCCTTCCTGTGATCTGGAAGTGTCTGGCTCAGGAATAGAGCCAGCCCTTCTCTAAATAGGGCCATATCTGAAGAAATTGGTCTTAAGCCCTCAAGTAGTAAAATATAAACATTTTAGTTGAAATATGTCAGTCTTTCTGACCCTAGACAAACCTGGAATTTAAGTTTCCTTTCACCTTTATTTCCACTGAAAAATGCTGCTCCGTAAGGTGGACTCATCTATAGCACAGATGAGTTCACTGAGAAAACAAAACATTCCGAGGAACACTTACAAGCTTAACACTTTCAGAACTGTCTCTCTCATGGCGATCCCTCTCCAGAACCCGTCATCAGGCTGGAAAGCATTCTATGCCCAGAGATATGCTAACTGAGGCTTGAATAAAAGCCTATAGCTACCTATGACCAAAGGGATCCCAGGATCATGAGGAAGAGGCTACACCATAAATTTGTATAAATCCAGTCAGTTCTGGCCACTTCCATGAGTACCTCAAGTTTACTCCTTCTGGCACTGGATGGGGTTAAACCCCAAGTATTGTTTAGCTAAATCAGTACAGAACAAGAGGGATGGACAGAGGTGCCATCTTCCCCCTTGTTTCTTTTAAAAATGAGGAATAACCACCATAGGCAGACCTCTGCACTAGGGCAGAACGTTTAAACTTTCCTGCTGGATGGTTAAGACCAAGTTAAAACAAGACCTGACCTATATAACAAAACATGTAACTTCTGTATCTCCCAAGGTCAGTCAAATCTCCTCAGGGTTTACCTTGAAACCACATACAGAGTTTTGTAGAACTTTTGTCAGTATCAGCCATGTGGATGAGTCATGGCCGTTGCTTGACCAGTTTGCTCTCTGTGAAAGGTTATTGGGTCAGAAGCCCTGCACAGGGCTGGATGGGACATGATGAGGTCCTGGCTCTCCTCCAGCCTTTTTTTTTTTTTTCTCCTTCCAAATGGCACTGTGCACACGCAAAAGTTTTGCAAAATGCCTGTACTTGCTTTTGACTTAGATTTGTTGGAGTGTTGTTTACGGAGCAGCGCTCAAAAGAGGCTGTAACCATCAAGAAATCTGTAGCCTTTTAAAACCTAGGAGTTGGAGTATATCACTAAACAGATAATGAGACCCCATTGTCTAAGCATGTTTTACTTAATTGAATCAAAAACAAAAAACATGCACTGAAAAGTTGCTATTGTGAATACACCAGGTGCTGGGGATTCAGAGTGGCCTAGGGAGGAGAGCTGTGAACTCAGTGATAAAAGCACAGTGCTCCACTAAGAGAGCTCAGAGAGGTCCTGTCCCTCAGCACTGCATCTGTGCTAGAGCCCAGACTAAAGGGCAGTGGCTTTGGGGTGGCACTGATAAGTCACTGTGTCGGTCAGAGTTTCTTATAGAAGCATGTATAACACAAGGCATATAAATGTATAAGTAATTACAAGATTGGCTTAACATAGCCTCAGGATGAAGAAGTGTACAGAGGGTGTCTTCATGCTCAAGACGGAAGAGTCTAGTCCAAAGTCTGTAGCTCACTGCGATGTTCCATGAAAGACTGGATCAGGAGTCTGATGGGTCTCTGATGGAAGGCAGAAGCATCTGTGCCTGAGGCTAAAGACAGTCCCAGGTTGAAGTGCTGCCTGTGTCAGCATCCAGGATGATTTCCAAGCTGAAGGCAAAAACTAGAGCTCCTCCAAGGAACCAGCAGTCAGTCCTTCCTCGTTTTCCTTTTACTGTGTGCAGGCTACCTGCCCTACATACACATCCTGTTCTCCCTTTGCATAGGAGGTGGATGTTTCCAGAGTAAGGATCTCGGTCTCCTGACGAATCCTTAGCTAAAGGTCTAACTCTCTCAAGCTGACATAATGAACAAAATTCTAGAGCAATAAGAGCATGTCCTTTACACCCCAGGATAAAGAACTGGTGAGTTATTTAGTTAAGCTTCTAGATTTCTCAGGTGAAACAATGTGCCAACTGCTACAATACAGACCTTGTCAACTCGGCAACCAGAGGCATCTCTGTAACCCGCTTCCAGATATAAAGACATGCTTATTCTTATCATTTCACGACTGAAATATTATAACAGAGGTTGAACAATCCTTACAAATTGATACTAATTATATCAACATTATGTTACATTATAATTATAACATTTCACCCCTGGTCCCCTGAAGACTCTTACATAACATTTTAGGCAAAAGACATTTAACCCACCTCTAGGAGTTGCCAAGGTCTTAACACTTTCAACACTCCTGAAAAGTCTATGCCCCAAGCCTCCTCCAAGATGTAAGGCAAACTGTTAAATGTGAGCTTCAGTACAAATAAAGTTAAACACTTCCAACACTCAATGGCACAAGGTAGACATTTTCATTAAAAGTATTGCAAAGCAAAGGACACAAAGAAATGGAACCAGGGCAAGTGCAAAATCCAACAAAGCAAACATTAATCCCAGTAGTTCCATGTTCAGCCTCTGAAGCAATTTGGCAAACTTTGAGCTCCAAAGGGCTTGAGTGAGACTTGGCTCACTTTGCTCTTTCCCTGCAGCTTTCTTTAGATAATCCATGTCCCTGGCTATACCAAACTTCTGGGGTATCCACTGCACCTCAGCTTCATACTAAGAGCTTCACATGGTGCCTATTAAAATTGAGATGAAAGCATTTTTTTAACCCCCTAAGTCTTGCATGACACTAAATTCCGCACTAGTCGGGTGATGCCAACGTCTGTTGTCAGCTGGACCAGTAGGCAGAGTCTCCTCTCTCTTGGCTGTAGGGTCAAGTGCCAGGGTAACTGGGCACTCTGAATGCAGTTCTGAGGGTCACGTTCTCTATGCTGCCACCATTCTGGAGCAAGGTGCTCTGAAGCTTTCTCGGCAAATCAAGCCTTTCACTTTTGCAATGTTGAGGCTACAAAGGACGGAGGCTTGCTGCTCTGTGTGACGCCCTCAGGCCTTCTTTTTCTGTTTTCCTGTTTCTTTTCAGCAGTCAAGATCTCCTCAGCTGTATCTCTGTGGGCCATTGCTTCACTGGATCTTCCTTTCCGGCCAAACTTACAACACTTTAAGTCACCCTGCTGGGCTCCCTGCTCTTAACCCTCAACATAAATCTGGATAAAAGTTCCCAACAATACCATCACCACTTCCTCCACATTTGACTGCCTTGAAATTTCTTCTGCCAAATTTATTAGCCCAGCCCTCTTAATCCTACACTTAGCCAGTGTCCAGACATAAGAACAATGCATAAAGGCTTTCTGCCAAGCCATAGCACACACTGTCTGGAATCCAGAAGCCAGTGCAGTCCTTCTTTCCAGAAGAAACCATCTGAGCCTGGTCTTTACCAGCAGGATTTCCCTCAGCCTTCTGGTCTTCTGAGCTTTGGCTAGAACCTCTCATGTAGAATAGCCTACAGTGTTTCAACTCTTCTCTTTCAGATAATGTCTCCAAACCTTTCCAAACTTCCACAAGCCATTCCCAAAGGCTCTTTAAAGAAATGGTCAGGTATAGTCACAGCAACAACCCTACTTTTCTGGTACCAAATTCTGTATTAGTTATTTTTCTATCATTGCGGAGACAAACTATCCAATGTCCAAAATTAAGTAAGGAAAGAGTTATTTAGCTCACAGCTTGTGAAGGTTTCAGTCCATAACCAGCTGGCTCCAAGACAAGGGTGACATGCAGCACAGTAACAGTTTAGGTGGTAGAAGACTGCAAAGCGGGAAGAGTAAAAAGAGGGCTGTGGAGTGGCTAAGCCTCTTTTCCTCCTCATGCTGTAAGCTGGTTACTTCCCCTTGAGGGCGTGTGGCTCCCACAGTATCTCACTGCCCTCCTCTTGCAAGGCCTGTTTACAAAGTGAGGACCCTTACCCCTGCTGAGTCACTTGGTTAAGCCGCTCAACCTCTCAAGTTGACACAATGAACCACATCCTAGAGCAGTAAGGGCATGTGCTCTCTACCATAGGATATGGAATTTGAGTTACTTAAGCTTGTTGTCATGGTTTGTGTCTAGTTGTTCCCCAAAAGCGTCATACAGTCATGGGATGGGGACTTCTAGAGTTTGAGACTGTCTCATGATCCACTGGGATTATGTGTTTTAGTGCTGCTGGGATTATGGACCTTGGTACTGTTAGGATTATGGGTGTGGTCTGAGGCAGAGAGCCTGATGTATTATAAGAGAGACAGAGAGAGAGACTCTCCCTGGTGCTCTGGTTGGTCGGTTGCCTCTGTCCCCATTTTGTTGCTGTTCCACGGCCATGAACTGGATGCTCTCTGCCCTGTTCCACTCAGCCTTGGGCCAGCTGAACATGGACTGAAACCTCCAGTAACTGTGAGCTGAATAAACCTTTCCTTCTTTCAATTTGTGTGGCGGGTATTTGTCCCAGTAAGGAGAGAAAAGTACCTGGGACACTTGTGAACTTCTCAAGCTGACACAGTGTATCAACCATTGCAGTCACTTTATCCTGTGGAATCAGTGTTAAAGAGGCATTTTTTTTTAAAAGGACTATACCTTATTATTTTTAAAGGGTTGAGGTCTCAAAGTTATTAACATACTTTTAAAGCCAGAAACGTAAGTCTCAATCTCTTTCTTTCTTTCTTTCTTTCTTTCCTTCTCTCTTCTTTCCTCCTCCTCTTCCTCCTCCTCTTCCTCTTCCTCTTCTTCTTCTTCTTCTTCTTCTTCTTCTTCTCCCCCCCCCCCGTCTGTCTGTCTCTGTCTCTCTTTCTTTCTGTGATACCAGGGATCTAACTCAGGACCTTATGTTTGCCACACAGGCAATTATTCCCCTGAGCTATCTCCCCAGCCCAATTTCAATGTGTTTCTAATATTCAATTTTGCCCGACATTCATTCTGATCCTGCTGAAGAAAGTATAGCTGTAACTAGCAGAAACACGTGGGTTTCAGTTTGGTTCTCCTTCTGTCACTCTTGTTAGTCCTGTGAAAACCATAACGATGTGTTTCATCCAATTTTTTTTAGGAAGGAAAAGAAGCATGGCCAGATCAACAGTACTGATTACTATTTTGATGACTGCTGCCAGTAGCAATTATTTTTAATAAGTCCATTTTGGTAATTGCTGCTTCTGACAGGCTGAAGATAATAACTGTTTGAATATATTAATGTGTAAGATCTGGTTCCAGAATTTCCTAGAAATTCTGGAGGACGTCTCAAATTCAACCAGGAAGGTGCTGGGTCATTGGTAGCTAAAATGTTGCCTGAGTCCATGTTCCAGAATAGCTCTTGACATCATTTTCAAGTGTAAAATTGCCTCCTGTGTTTGACCATGAAATTGGAATGCTCTGTTTCTGAAGACCAGACATGAAATTGAATACAATGGTTTCAGGTGTTCGCAGAGTCCTTTTCTAACAGGAAGAGGGTTGCACTTCTAAAAGTACATGCAATGAATCAAACAGAAGGTTGAAAGTAAGATAAATCAGCACTGCCTCGCTTGGTCTGCTGCTGCTTGCAACTGTAGGAGCTTTGATTTTCTTCACTGAGATCAGGGATGTTAGCCTCAGGGTCAATTAATTTTATGCTTTTCCGTAGTTACCAGCTGCAAATTGACCCAGGTCAGCTGTCTGAAAACTCATGCCCTTAGTGATAAAAAGGGGTTTAGTACAATGCATATATTAGCATAAATTTTTCATCATCCCTGGAAGCTTAATAAAAATCATATCCTTCTTCATATGAACTGTCTCTGTGCCTACACAGTAGCCGAAATTCATGAGTATAGGCACAGCTACAGATACACACACAAATTAATGCTCATTTCATAGAGGAACCGTTAGCAAGCTCTTAATAGCGCTAGTTAAGTTAACCTCCACTGCCGAGGTTATACGGTTTTTTTTTGTTGTTGTTGTTTGTTTGTTTGTTTTCTCTTTTTGAGACAGGGTCTTGCTATGGGCTCAGACTGGCCTTGAGCTGACTTTTGTAGCCCAGACTGGTCTCAGACTCTCATCAATCCTCCTGCCTCAGCCTCCCAAGTGATGGGATTACAGGTGTGTGCCACCACGCCTGGCTGAGGTTATGCATTCTTAAGAAGCTTGAATGCACAACAGTACACGTTACACACAAATGCAGACTCACTTTTCCTTCAGAAACCACCTTCCTAATGGAAGTATGTTTGTGGAGATTCACTGAGCACATCCGTTGTTATCGTCACTAATGCCTGTACCAAAGCAACTTGTCTCGGAACTGCTTGAAACGGAGGTTTTCACCCAGTTAACTCTTAATACTATTCCGTGTCATGACCATCACCTCATTCTGTGATTGCAAAGGGATAAGGGGGTCAGGAAGCCTTTGGCACATGGGTGATAACAGAGAGCTGATTCTTCCACCTTCAGTCTTGAAAACGTGACCTGCATGAAGCCCTCAGCGGCCCTCAGGTCCCCACTGGTGTGTGATCTCCGTTTGTCTGCAGCACGGCCGTGCTGACGATGTCCTGTTTTCATTGTCAGCAAAGGTGATCTCAGTTATAATTCAGTTCTCCAACAAAGTTTCCACTTGTTCTTAGGTGCATTACAGAGGTCTAAAGTTTCACACTCCCTGCCATCAGAGAACATATTCTGTGTAACGAACACAAATTGTGCTAGTGCCATCGCATGAAAAATGATGTGATTTAAGGCAGGTATAGACAGAATGCTGTCGGAATCCAGAGCAGGGAAACCGTATTAAGCATTGCATTACTGTTAATGGTACTTTTGGTGACTGTAATGGCTGATGCATGTGTCAACTTGAGAAGTTCAGAGGTTTGACTAAGCAACTCAGCAGAGGGCAGGATCCTCATTGGTCAGCATCCTGAGCCTATGCAAAAGGTGGGCACTGGAAGGCGTGAATGCTGTGCCCACTGAGAGAGGGGCAAGCCTGCCTGCAGCAGAAGGGAGGGACAGAGGCTTGTTGGCCCCCTCTGCGCTTGTTGCTTTCGCTCTCTTCTGCCGCTTTGCATGTTGCCCCTGTGCCCTGCCACGCTGCCTTAGAGCCGTCTGACTGTGCACTGAGGCCTTCATGAACTGCAAGCTAAATGAAACACCCTTCCTTCCTTAATTTGGGGGGTGCATATTTTATCCCAGAAATGAGAGAAAAGTGTGAGACAGTGGCTTTATATTGCTATAGTTGTGGTGGTTAATGTTAATGGTAAGCTTGGATTCCAGAGAGGCCTAGAAGCCTAGTAAAATACACTTGGGCACGTATCTGGATGACCATAGGATGCCCTGACGGGCTCTGTTCGCACTCTGACCCCTTCCTTGATGGCTGTTTCTAATTCCCCTGCCTCCTGGATGCCAAAGCACGAGCAGCAGCTCTTTGCTGTGCTCTGTAGCGCATGTTTCTACCTTGGTCCAGCTCGCTATAGACTGAGCTGAGAGCCGAAAGAAATTTTCTCTTCTCACTTGACCTCTCCAGGTACGTGGTCACAAGCTGAAACCTGACTAGTGCAGTAGTGCTGTTCAAAGCATGCTCAGGGGCAGTGTGAAATCGTGTGTTGGTGGGCAAAGGCGGCCAGCGCTGTCTCAACGTCACAGAACAGGAAGGAGTCGCAGAGCGGAAGTTCAGGCACCAGTTTCGGTCCTCTACAGACAGCATCACAACCGGAAGTGCTTTCAGTGCATTTATACCTCTCACCTACTGACATCAAGGGCTATCAGTGCTGAAAGAGCCCACGACGTACTCTTCATTTTGAATTTCCCTTTTCCTAACCAAGTGTTGAAAGCGACCTAGTTCCTTGTAGATAATAAAATTTAAAAAATAAAAATAAAAAACAGAGCCGGCCACATTGCAAAGAAGCCTGGTTTGAGATGCGGAACATCGAAGAGATTTAGCACACTGCTTCGCATCGTGGCATTAGGTCAGGCTTTTAATTTGCTTGTACTTCATTTTTCAAGCTGGTAAAATGAGCATAATTATGTTTTCCTTCCTTTCAATGATGAAGATAGCATGCAGCTAACGGAGGAACAGCGTTATCTCTTTGTGACCTGAGCGCCAAGCGGAAGACCGAATTTGCATCTGAGCTGGGCACTGACTAAGCTGAATCTCATTTCGGTGCATGTAGTTAATAGTAGACAGATCTGATTTCATCTTGTTCTCTGGGGTTCATCCCTTTGTGTCATAATGGGGTTCACCAAAAGGAAGTGTATCAGCAGCTGTCTTATAAAATACGTGCCCTACTATATTTATGCAATGATTTTTAAATTTTACATGTTAAGCTGATATGGTTAAATTCAATGACTTGATAATGAAATGGTGTTGTAATTCTTACTGTAGTCTAATAATGTTTCGCCAAACACTGTCCTTTACTGTTTGGTGAGAAATTCCTATTTTTGCTTTCATGCTTTTGCTATGTGAGATGTGAATTCTCTCACCAAGTGATGTTCTGTGATCCAGCAGATCTTTGAAAAGAAGCGTGTAGCTGTAGCTATGTCCCTGTTCTTGACATACCAATCGACAGAGTTAGCACAATCAGTGCTGCTTAGCCGGGCTGAGTCGGTTTCCCATCTAGCATGATACTACAGCAGCGAGACACGGGGAATCAGTCAACTTGCCAATGCTCTGAGAGAAAGAGGCGGTGCTCTCTATCTGGCATGGCCTCGTGCCGTGCTAAGCCCATGCGGCTGCGCATTTGGAGGATTGGCTTAATCCTGTAATGAAGGAAACCGACCTTCATCGGGCTGACCAGATAGCTCAGCGGACTAAAGAGCCTGCTTAGGTAGAGGGCAGCAGCGGGGGTTTGATCCCTGGTGTGCTGTGCCCGCCCTGCCCCTGGGGTGTGCTGAGACGGTGATTGAGAGGGGGCCTGGGGGCACGCGCCTGTAATCCCAGCGCGGGGAGGCTGAAAACAAGAGAATCACTGTAAGTCGTATCTACGTAGTGAGACCTTCAGGCCCTGTAGATTCTATACTAAATACATTTTAAGAAAAGAAAAAGGCTTTCACATTAAAATTATTTCCTGCTTCATCAAGAAGCAAAGAATATTTCTTGAGAAATTTTATTTATTAATAAAAAGAATAGTTTATTCTGCTGAAGCAATTGCTTAATATTTTTGCTTTGCTCACCAAACTACATAAAATTTATAAAATGTATAAAAACGATATAGTAAAAAAAACAAAATAAATACATAAAAAAGATATGGTGATATGTCAAATAATTGTTTTCAGTGCTGTTTAAATATGCCATTTTAAAAATCTCTTTCCTTTTTTAAGTCTTTCTGTTTGGTTATAGAAATAAACTTTTTATTATTACTTATGTAATGATAGCATAACCCAATGAATCTTCTTGAGATATCTAATTATATCCTGGTATAAATACTTTATAACTCCTTTTGGCAGGACTTTAAGTATAATAATTATCTTTTATTTCTATAAGCAGAACCTTAAATCGCTAAATGTAGAATCCTAATTGCACCACAGTTCTTTTCTGCCATTAACGAATTCTTTGAGATTAATGTCTCATTTCCTGAATATCTGCAATGTTTCATTCACTGTAACAAATGTTTTCTATGCACTTAACTCTCGTGCAGATTCTGTGCTGTTAGCAATAGGATCTCATTTTGATTGATGGGGAACCAAAGTACTTAGAATTTACATAATTTATCATACTGTCTATAGTAAGACTCAGTAATTGTAGTATACTTACAGTATAAAAATAACATGGAATTTGTTTGATAAGTCTTACATGCCTATGTCTGCTGATCTAAACTGATTTGATGATGAAAATATGTAATGCAACCATCGTTAAATTTTTCTTGTTTTGGCATTCTATACTATATGTACTCTTACTTGTTACTGTTTTTTCTGCCTTTGTTTCTGCAAATATTTTTACTTCTTAAAATAAAATTAAATCTATACAAAAATAAAAATAACATGGAGTCAACCAACCCAATTAGAAAGAGGAAAATGTTTGAATAGATATTTTTCCCCCAAAAGATACATAAATGACCAACAAGCACGTGAAAAAATATATAACACCATCAGGAGGGAAATTCTAATCAAAATCGTAAGATAGGAGTCTATGTCCACGGAAATGGAGAGAACCTGGCAACTCGAGGATGATGGTGATGAACTCATGTTCTGGGATACAGAGAAACTGCGGGCATGTAAACTGCTGGTGGCGGGGTGATGGGGGACAGATGGAGGGATCACCTTGGGAAGAAGCTCGCGAGTTCCTCAGAAAGTGAACTGTAGCTTTATCATATGACTCAGCAATTCTGCTTCTCCATGTCCATTCCCCCCACGCTGAAAATATAGCCACGCAAACACTTATATGTGCATACTTATATTAGTATTGTTAGTAATAGTCCCAAAATGGAAACAACACAGATGTTCATCACCTGATGAAGGGATGAATAAGATATGATTTATCCAGAGAGTAGACTATTATTTGACAATTAAAAAAAATTGCTAAATTGTTACAACGTAAATGAAAAGATTAAGCAAAATAAAAGAAGTTAGTCATGGAGAACTATATGCTGTATAATTCCATTTTCATAAAGTTTCCAGGTATGAAATTGTTCATAGAGACAGGATGTAGCTTAGAGGTTGCTGGGTGGGGTGGTAGGCAGAGACAAGAGGGAGTGACATGTCGGGGTAACAGAACTGTCCTTAGATTGATTGGGGTGAAGGTGTCAGAATCTAAAAGCCATCGATTTCTATATTAAAAGGGAAGGATGTAAAAGCACATGAACCAATGAGATCACCTCAAAGAAATTGTTAGTATCCTTAAACTATTACAAGAAACATATGAAGCACTTGGAGAGCACCTTTAGGTTGGGATAGTGCCTTGTTTACTTTCCTCTCGTTGCTGAGATAAAATATCCGAGGCACAAAATTAAGAGACGAAAGGTTTATTTAGCTCACAGTCTGCGGAGGTGTCAGTCCACACTCAGCTGGTTCCCAGGCAGAGTGGCACTTGGCAGAGGGCAGCAGTTTATGATAGCAGAAAACAACAAAGAGCCAAAGAAAGAATGGAAGAGTGGTAGGAACAAGCCTCTCTTTCCTTGTGTCGTATGCAGGCAACTCACACCAGTGCGGGCGGAGCGCTCACACCCATAGTCCACACATTGGAACGCGAATCAATCACCTGCTCTAGAAGCCCAGCCCATGACTGCATGAGATTTTGCCGGGACACTTAGACACAAACCATAGCAGACAGCAAAATGAAAGATTCTCAGTTATTTGGAGGCAATGTAGTTCACTTTACTCCATGAATTTGGTCATATTTCAGCTTTTCCTGTAACAATATAGAGATGATCGGACCCAGGTGGAATTCTAGGCCGAGAAGGCTGTGGCTCTCTGAAGTCCAGAGTCTCAGGCAACTCTGGGCTGCTGGTTACAGTGAAATGGCACTGTAATTGTTCTTCATTTCATTGCTGGAAAATAGCTCCAAGGTTGAAGTCCTTGGCCCCAGTGTGTGTGAAGTAGGAAGAGAGAGGCAGACTCCTGAAAGGAGTTTGAACCAGACTCAATCTGAACAAAATCTGTGGTTTTATAAGAGTTGTGTGACTTCCCTGGGCCAGTAGGAGTCATTTGTAATACACACACACACACACACACACACACACACACAAGCATACATGTACACATGCACACAGATAAAAACAACTGATATGATAATAATATCTACTAATTTGTTGTGGGGATTTTTATGAACATTAGTAATAAAGTTTTGCTGCTTACTATATCTGAGAACTACTTTCTCAATTTTATCATTCTTCTTTACCCAGTTGATTTTTTACCTGAGTTTATTTTTTATTTTATTTTACATTTTTATTTATTGGATACAGGGCCTCATTATGCTGTTCAGACTCATAGTGGTCCTCCTGTCTCAGCTTCCCCAGAGCTGGGACTACAGAGTCACCACACCTGTTTCAGAGCATCCCGTAGTTGGGATCAGACTTTGGTCCCTTCACTTGCCAGGCAGGAATTTAGACTGCTGAGCTATTTTTTCCAGACCCTAACTTTAATGCTGAAGAAGATTTTAAAGTTACAAAAGTTGAAGATTAGTAATAAATACTTACATACCTTTCATTTAGATTTACAAGTCATTAAAACTTAGCATGTTTGTTTTACCCTTCCAGTGTGATTGTAACACATATTTTTTGTGTGAAATAGAGATATAATACATAATATATGTGCATATTTTTGTGTGAAATAAACTAGAGATATAATGGTTCATGCCAGAGACTTCAGCAAAGGTTTTGTGAAACCCAGAACCTTGTCATAAAACTAATTTCACACCCAGACAATTTGCCATCATATTAATAATACAATTTTGTAAGTGACTAATACGAAAATTTTCTCTATTCTCCCAGAGTGCTCTTCAATGGGGATTTGGTTTTTATTGTTATTAAAATCATCCAGATAAAGTAAGTGCATTGCATGTTGTTAACATGAGTCTTTGGTTTCCTGTGATTTTACAAAGGCTCTACTTTCTTTATTACTTTGGAGTCCTTGGTGACTGTGATCTCTCTTAGTAGCTCAGACAATTTATATATAGAATGTACCACATTTTCAACCACTTGGACACTTTCCTTATGATTCTACTCAGTAAAAATGTCTTGAGGAGAATATTTCACAGAGTTTTGCTCGTTTACCATCAAGTGTAACATGATCCTGATAACTGCCTTCTTACAATGGTTCTCAACCTTTCTAACGCTGTGACCCGCAATACAGTTCCTCATGTTGCAGTGACCCCAAACCAAAAAATGATTTTGGTGGCTACTTCAAAACTGTAATTCCAAATAAATAACATTTTCCAATGGCTTTAGGCGGCCCCTGTGTTTTGGTCGTTCAAATCCCGCCAGGGTCATGACCCACAGGTTGAGAACCACTGTTGGAGTTCCTGCATTTATGGAAATTGCTCTATATGACATTTTTTATATCTTTTAGTACAGTAAATAATAAGTTTTTCTAATATTGGGTTGTTTTTTCAAGCCTAAAATAAATCCCAATGGGCTAATAATAGAATGAATAATGATTCCCTGAAATCCCCATATCCCTATATCCTAAAGTTCTGATGATGTCATCCTAAAGTGGCAAAGGGTCTTCTCAGATATGGTTAAGTTAAAGATTTTGAGGTAACAGAATTATCTTGGACTATTCAGGTGTGTCCAGTGTCATTACTATACATTCATAACAGTAAGGACGGAAGATCAAAATAAGCTGTGAAGATAGGAATTGCTGGTTTTAATAATGGGAAAAAGGCCCTGAGCTCAGGAATCCAGACAGCCTGTAGAAATTGGAACAAACAGAAAGAACATAGCCCAGTCAGACTCATCTTAGAGCATGACATCCAGAAGTGTGTGAGCTAATAAATTTAGATTGTTTTAAGACACTAAGTATGCTTTAGAGCAGCACTAGGAAACTATTACAGATCATGATGTATATTTTAACATACATAGATGACTATTGTTGGCATTTATTTACTTATTATTTATTATTTATTATTTATTTAGCAGTACTGGAGATTGAATTTAGGTCCTTACACTTGCCAGGCAGGCACTTATTCCATTGAGCTATCTCCCCAGCCCCAGTGGTGGCTAGTATTTAGTTTGGAATCTTTGCATCTATATTTTTCACTAAAGTCAGACCATAATTTTGTTTTGTGTTATGTGACACAGTAGATATCAAAGTTTTGTCTGTAGAAAAGGACTAACTCATATTTCTATTTTTTATATTCTGCCGGGGCATTGATGTAGTAACAGGATTACCCAGTTCTTGAAGGTTTTGTTGGTATCCTGTGAAACCATCGGGGCCTTGTGCCATCTTCAGTCCTCAGGCCTTTAATCTCTTTGATCTCTCTCAGTCAGCACTTCTTTGATTCCTTTCTGACCTTCTCAATGGAAAACAATGGCTCCTCCAGGCTAGGGGTTCTGTCAGAAACACAGCATACGTTTGTGTTGGTTCACCATCAAACATGATCTGATCCTGGAGGAATTTTTCACTGTACTTTTTTTCTTTTATTTTGGCTTCATATTTAATGCCAACCTTAAATAAACTCACAAATCTGATCCATTTTGAGTTTCTAAAGTTTTATACATCCTAATGCTGTAGAAGTTTTAATTCTGAAAAACTATATGCAGTTCAATGGCTGTGTACGTTGAATACTATAATTAACCTTATAAATCTTATTTCTAATTGATTTTTCCACAAAGAGTTGAATGTGATGGTAGTACTAGCATCTTCTTATGATTTATACTGGGCTGTCACCCCAGACCCTATGTATTGGGGAGTGAGAATTTCTGAAGGTTGTTCAACTTGGGGCTTCCTCCAGCTGGCATGGTGTTTCGAGGTATGGCATGGTTGGAAGATGAAGGTCACCATAAATGTGATCTGGAAGGGTTTCTCCCCACTGAGGCCTTCTATTTACTCTCTGCTTCCTAGCTACCAGCTTCTCCTCTGCTGCGCCCTCTGCTATGCTGTCTTGCTTTGGAGCAAGGACCTCGCACCTGCCAGGCAGCCACTGTGCCATTGAGCTATATTCATGACCTAAAGTAAATCTATTCTCCTTTAAGTTGTGAGTTCTGGACATTATATTACAAGAACAAAAAAGGTGACAAAGGCATAATTTATTTCAACATGTTGAAGAAACTAAAAGCAATCTATCTTATGTTGGAATCTTGCATCTCTTTCGGTCATAAATTCCTATAACTCTGCTCATTATTTGCAGTCTGTTCCATAACTTTTAAGAATGTAATCAGTTATTTTGCTATGCTGAATTTGTTCAATTACCCTGTCTTCATAAATCATGGAGAGTTATTAATGTCTATACGTGTGGCTTGTGTTGCTGTTGACCACATTTTATACTCTGACTTGAAATCACTTTGAGTAAGCCTAAGGCTCTATTGAGTACTAAATCTCTTTCTCATACAGTTGAAGTGTTTAAGAAAATGTTTATTACTTTTCATCCCCTATCCCTTCCCTGGGAGACGGAAGAAAGGGCAGGATGGAGGACTAAAAGGAATTAAGATGCTATGCACATAGACCAACTCCTCACAGGGAATGTGGCCCTTAAATACTGAAAAAAAATGTTGGAATTAAGATGAATTGTGTACCTGCACTGATTCTCCACAAGGAATGTAACATTATATACAGCAAGCGTGCTTTTAAAGAAAAGAAGAAAGTATTACTGATTGTACTTCTAATTTCCTGTGAGGCCAGGCTGTCATTAAAAATACCAGGGTATGCTTCCTTGGGGAAAAAAGAAAACCTGATGAACAAAGACTCAGTGATCATAGTGGAGTTAGACACATGGCTATCTGGAGAAGAGTGCTCAGGGGGAACAAAGAGCCAGGGCAAACACTCCAAGATGGAATATGTCTGGTTTTCTGGAGGATCAGCAAGAAGGAAGGCTATATGGTTGAATGATTCTTAGGTTAGATGAAGCTAGAACAATGACAGTAGACCTGGCTTTGTGTGGCTTTGTAGACAGTAGAAGAGGAATAATATGATTGAGAATAATGTGTGAAAAGATTATTCTGGATGCTTTCACAGTGAAGATAGAACATTATTTCAGCTATTAAGATTTGAGTTGATGGTGGCCCAAGTTGGGGAAAGGCACTTTTCCAGGTATAAGAGAAACCAGGTTGGGTCTATTTTGAGAGTAGAACCCAAAACTTTGCTGATGTATAAAATGTGGCCATTGCTGGCCTCACCACTGGAGTGCACTGAGGTGACTGGACATGGTGGAAGAAAACATGAAGTCCAGAATGATCCCAAAGCTTTGGCCTGGGGTTGGTATCAACTGCAATGGGTCAGGGTAGGGTTTGAGAGAAAGATTAAGAGATTATCTTGAGAGGGGAAAAAAATAACAACTGGAAACAGAAAGAAAACTTGACAGAAATGAACCTTGAGCAAGGCCTGATGCAGCTCTGACTCTGACCTTGGATAACCTTGACGCAATGGACAACTTTATAGCAACACAAAAGAAAGAAGGGGAAAAGGTATATTTATGTACATACGCAGAACAGTTTGGATAATTGTAGTGATGATTTTTGCTGATCTTTTGAAAGGAGCAGTTAACATTTAAAATGTTTTTCTTTATATTCTTTTAGTTTTACCTTTTTAATTCTTTTTTTTTTTTTGTCTTTTTGAGTCGCTATGCAGTTCAGGCTGGCCTTGAGCTCACTTTTGTAGCCAAGGTTGGTCTCGAACTCACAACAGTCCTCCTGCCTCAGCCTCCTGAGTGCTGGGATTACAGGCGTGCGCCACCACGTCTGGCACCTTTTTAATTCTTATAAATTTTTTTGTGTTGTTTTGTTGTTTTTTTTTTAAACCAAATTTGCAAGTTTATACCTGATAACCTAAACAACTAATTTTAAGAAAACATCATGCTATACAGCAACTATTGTTGAATTCCTATTACTTTGTTTACTGAAATTCTGTATCATTTCTAAAGTTTTTAAAAACTATTTTGTAATTTTTTAAATTAAAAAGGAACATACATATTACTCAAGCTGATACACAAATAAATATAAAATAAAAATGACCTACAATAAATAAAGAAGTAATTGGTAATCTAACATCTCCCCCCCACCCCCCGCAAAAAAAAAAAAAAAAGAAAATTCTAGAACAGACATTTCCTGGTAAATTCTACAAACATTTATATCAATCTGCTTCAAACACTTCTTCATATTGCTGTAAGGTTAGTATTTCCTGAATATCAAGGCCAAATGAAGACATTACAGGAAAGCTACAGATCAAAACCTTTTTTGAGTATTTATTCAAAAAATTTAAAAAAAAGTGCCAGGAAAATGGATCCAAAAACACCAGTGTGTACAGTGCTTTGTAGAGCTGCTGTCAGTATCAGCCATCTGGATGAGTCAGGGCTATTGTTGACCAGTTTGCTCTCTGTGAAAGCCTGAGAGAATGTTTTCTCTCTAGGTGACTCTCCTTAGGTACACTGTACATCTTCAGTCCCTTTCTAAAGTAAATCTTGAGGGGATTTGAATGACCTTGGGAGATACAAAAGTTACATGTTTTGCTCTACAGGTCTTGCTTAAACTTGTCCTTAGCCACTCATCAGAAAAGTTTAACCACAAGACATAAAATGTAAAGCTAGATTAATATGCTGAGCTGTAAAAGGCTTAAATCAACAGCTTCCAACATTGTCATTTTTACCAATAACTCACTACAATTATCAAACATTGGATTATGTATACAACTAGTTTCTCTTAGTTCAATGAGAAGAAATTTTTTTAACCAATATCGATTAGAAAATTTATCACCCTGTGCTCTGTATAACTAATAGGAGGACAATAATATGCATTGTATCAAATATTAGAAATATACTACTAACGTGTTTTGAAACTATCACATTGTTATCTCTTATTAAAAGTAATTAAAAAGCCCGGTGTGGTTCAAATCGTGATGCTCACATATGTGGTGAACTGTGTTGACAGAATAGTAAAGAACCAGCTGGTGTGACGGTGGCACAGGCCTGCAACCCTGGCATGCTGTGAGGATAAAGCAGAAGGGTCATAAACTCCAGCTCCACCTGGGTAGCTTAGCAACTTTGAGGCACCTTGTTTCAAAATAAAAATTAATAAAATTAATAAAAGGCTGAGAATACAACTCAGCATCAAAGTCCTAGATGTGTTTGCCAGTAGGGCAGAAAAATAGACAGACAAGACAGACAGACACGCACACACACGCACACACACACACACACGCACACACACACACACATACACACACACACATGCACACACACAGAGAGTCAGAAAAAGGCCCAAAGCACAGAGACAGGAGAGAGACAGAGACAGAGACAGAGAGACAGAGACAGAGGAGACACAGAGAGAGATACAGACAGAGAGTTATTTTTCAATAGATGAAAAAAAAGCCCCTGGTAATTACAAGATACTTTCAACCTAAAATGCATTCAAGAAAGTAGGAGTGGATTAGAAACTTCCTCAGTACGAGCAGCTGTTTTTATGACACACCCATCGCTCATGCGTGGTGAAAGGCTCACAGCTCTCTCCCTGAAAGGAGGACCAAGGCACAGAGGATGAGGATCATCACTGCTGACCAGCGTTCACCAGAACTGAACAAGCAGATACATAATACATAAAAGGCATCTAAAGGAAAATGCATAAAAGGCATCTAAACTGAAAAAGTGAAACCTTCCCTATTTGTAAATGAGATGGTCCTAGCTATATAAAGCTTCCAAAAGTCTACAAGAAAGCTAGCTCAGCTAATAAGTGAGTCCAGCCATTATGGATTATTGACTGACGCTCAAAGAAATTAAGCACATAATTTCATTGAGAAGAGCAAGTACAGAATAAAATGCACAGAAACAGGTTTAACCAAGGAAGGTAAGGATCTGTGCACTGGAAACAGTAAACGATTGTGGAAAAAAATGAAAGGAGATTTGAATAAATACAATAACAACTTTTGTTTGTGGATGAGAAAACTTAATATGGTTAAGATGTTGACACTGCCCAAGGTGATTGACAGTTCAGTACTATTGTTACAGAATTTCACCAGCTTTTTTCCCTCCAGAAATTAACCACCAGGTTTCAATTTCACAAAGAACTGTAAAAGTCCCCATGTAATAGGAACAATCCTAAGGAAGGATAATAGCGAAGGGCTTTCAATTATGTGCTTTACTACTGATCACGAAACCGTGTTAAGGTCATCAATATGGTCCTGAAATACGAAGAGACATATAACCAATAGAACGTAGTTAAAAGTCCTGAAATACACACACACACACACACACACACACACACACACACACACACACACGTACTCTTTTTCTGAAAAGAATACAAACTGATAAAAGAAAAAATAAAAACAAGCCATTAGAAATGATACAGAATTTCAGTGAACAAAATGATAGTACTAGTTGTTGTATTATAAAATATTATCTTCAAATTATTTGTTTAGATTACCAGATATGAACACATAAAATTGGAAAAAAACAGAAAAAAATTAAGCATTAACTGCTCCTTTCAGTAGACAGCAGAAACCAGCAGTACAAGTATCCAAGTGATCAACAAGTCAGTAACATGCTGGAGTGGCTGTGGGGAAAAGGAACGCTTCTCCACGTTGGTGGGAGTGCCAGCTGGTGCATCGACTGTGCAAATCAGTGTGGAGATTCCTCAAAAAGCACAGAATAGCAGTGATTATAATAATATAATATAATATAATATAATATAATATAATATAATATAATATAATATATATAATAATATATAATATGAATACCCTTCTTTCTTTTACTCTTTTCCTCATCCTAGTTGTTCTTCCCATTCAGCAGATTCTTTCCCTTTCACAGTATCTATTGTACATTTCAGAGTTTAGTCTTTCAGGTTCTTACCTTAACGAGATGATACGATGTTTTCACATGCAGGTCTGATTTATTTCACTTACGAGTATGGTCTTTAGTTGCAGCCATTTACCTTTAAAAGCCTCAAGTTTATCTTTTGTTAGCTGGGTAATACCCCATTATGTAAAAACACCACATCTTCTTTATCAATTCCTCATTAAATGGGCATCAGGGTTGTTTCCCTGACAAACTGGGCTGTTATAAACATGGGTACACATAAATCATTGTGGTATGATATTTTGAGTTCCTTTAAAAGAACCCCTAAGAAGGGAACAGTTGGTTGGAATGGGACTGGTCACCCTAGATTTTTGAGGACTCTCCGTACTGATTTCCATAGTAGTCATGCCGGTCTGCAGGCCCACCAACAGCGGAGAAGCGTTCCTTTTCCCCACAGCCGCTCCGGCATGTTATTGGCTGACACAGTGATGACAGCCATGCTTTTTAGGATGAGATAGAATCTCAGCATTAGTTTGCATCTCTTGAATGACCAGTGATGATGAATAATTTTTGACAAGGATATCAATCAAATTCCCTCTCTCTCTGTCTCTCACACACACACACACACACACACACACACGCACACTGAGAGCTGGCAAAGCCTGAAGGATGGTACTCTGCCTTTTCTGTTCCTGGATGGCTGGTTATGACTCCTGAATTTTTTCCCCCACAGGCAGTGGGACCCCACCTCTGCAATGGAGAAGGAGGTTTCAGTCTTATATGGTCTTGGTCACCACGTATATGGTCATGTGCCATTATGAGGGTGGTCAGACAGCAATGTAACCAGCTTGAGGTGGTGTGAGGCCCCTCAGTCCGCATGAATTCACCCTGGACATACCTACTCATGCATCCAGGGCACCTGTACTGGGCCCAGTGAGCCTCTCCAAGATAACTGTGAGACCTCAGTTTCAAGAAGCTGATGACATTTCACTTGAGGATTTCCCTCCTGCTCAGTGGTCATTCTCCCAGCTCCAGCACATGTCTAAATAACTACATGCTGTGTCAGCAGAGGCAAAGCTGTTGAGGTAGAAGGCAAGTTAATGGTTTTCTGATGCTGAAAGACAGGAAAGATTGGGATGGAATGTCAATAGGTACACAGTGTCTTTGAGGATGACAAATTGTTCTAACATCAGATGGTGGTAATTGTAGCATATAAGGTGAATATGCCAGAAACCACTGACTTGTACACTTTAAACGGGAAATTTTATTCCATGTCAGTGACAAATCTATTAAAAATAGCCTTAGGATAAAAAGAGGGGTCTATTTAAGTTTGACAGTGACAACTAAGAGCAAGATAGGAGACTTAACAATTTGCTTGGTCCAATTGGCGTTACACTATAAGCACTAACCTGATAATTAAAATGCTCATTTAATTTTTCCTTTTTAATTACAGTCAACACATAACAGCTGATTTTACTGGACACATTTTATATGTTTGACACTCTCCTGTACAGTTACTAAATCCTCACAACGATAGCAATTATATAGGCATTAGTAATTCATTCATGTGGTTA
This sequence comes from Myocastor coypus, assembly GCA_004027025.1. Taxonomy (NCBI): domain Eukaryota; kingdom Metazoa; phylum Chordata; class Mammalia; order Rodentia; family Myocastoridae; genus Myocastor; species Myocastor coypus. The sequence continues at coordinate 40,805 of PVJA010016471.1, forward strand.
ATATATTCATGGTGTTCCCTTTATGCTCTGAAGCTTCCTGAACTTGAGAATCTCACTTTGTTAAATTAAAAAAAAAAAAAAAAAAAAAAAAAACAGTTCTAGAGCCTTTGCTTTCATTCTGGAGACATTCTTCGGGGTCATACGCAGCTGGTACAGATTAGAGGTTGGATTCCCTTAGGCATCACTGGAGAATTGCAATCCACACATAACATAGCTGATTAGTTGCGTTTTAAAATGAAATGCAAGCAAAGAAAATAGAATAAAAACAGAAAGGAAAGAGACTTACGCCAAGTGTCTTTGTAATTTAATTCAGTGTCCTACAAGCTAAGTTACAGGTGGAATGCATCAAGCGGGAAAGTTCACTTGAGGCCCGTATCATCTACTCTGACTTTCCAAACAGATATTCAGTGACTAATTGTTCAGTCTCCATGAATGCATTGTAGACTCAGCTTCTTCCGATCTGAGGTCTCCTGGGCCTCCCCACTGGGCTGTTACTATGTCATTTCTGATGCATTTGGCAATTTCGCTGAGAAACTATAAACCATTTTTATATTACATAAGAAAACCAAACTAAATTTGGCACTTTTAATCAAAGTGGTTTCTTATTTTTGTAGATATTGGAAGGGTGCAGCTATATTTCACTGAGTTATTCATCTTTTTTTCTTATTATAATGATGGATGGTATTTCAGGAAGTTGATTCTACACTGTATAGACATAGCCTGCATATGGTTTCTAAAACATGATTGGAAAACTTAACATGAAGACAACCACACCAACCAAACATGGTGTCGTTGGTGATGTGGAAATCTGGAGGCCCACCTGAGCAGCGCTCCTTGAAAGAAGATCTATTCTCTCCATTTTGGTTGAGCTTGACCCTATTTCCTCATGGTGAAATGTACAGAGATGGCTAGGACTTCTCATTATCCTTTCAACTGACCTTAAGCAGTGTGTATTGGTCTAGCTGAGGTGCTGGTGGTAATTTTTGAAGATGGCACGCGTGTTTCCCTGGTAATCCACACCTGCTGCTCTCCAATATGAGCCAGGTCGAGACAGGATGAAGAGCCAATGCTCCATGCTGCTGGCTGGGATCAAGCACTGAGATAGAAGCTGTGACTTCCTGGGGCTTGAAAGATCACACATGAGAGTTGAAGCACCAAACCCCTGAAACATTAGATACTATCTCAATAGCATAAGGCAAATTACTTCCTTTGCATATCATCTCTGAATATGGCGGAGATAAATGGAGGCCGTCTACCTAGCCCAGCTCACAGTAATCACCTACTTCCCACAATTCTCTTCCTCAAACCACTCTCCCTTCTTGGCAGAATAAAACCTGAGTGTGGCCCTGGGTCACTTTTTTTGTTCCGGAAACTATCTTAATGGCTGGACTTAGGGCCCCTTGGTTCCCCAGTAATTATATACATATATCTTAGTGTCTTAGTTTTTGCCATGGGTTTGGCATGGTAGATTGGAATTAAGTTGGTGGAATTCCAATAATATACTGTTAGGATAAGTATAGACTTCTTGGACCAAGATGAGAACCAGGAAGAAACTATGACAGGAAACCTGCATAGTGATTTTTTTTTTTTTGTCTTTTTTGAGACAGGGTCTCGCTATGCAGTTGAGGCTGGCCTTGAGCTCACTTTTGTAGCCTAGGCTGGTCTCGAACTCGCACCAATCCTCCTGCCTCAGCCTCCCGAGTGCTGGGATTACAGGCGTGAGCCACCACACCCGGCCCTGCATAGCGATTATGGCTGTGAAATTGAGCTATAGTGATAGAAAAAAGCAAGTACAATTTTATTTTAAACATCCAATGATATTAACTTTCACTTTTCGATTCCAAATTATAAGATCACTTTGACATGAAATATGCTGATATAGTGCTTTTCCACCATTGTGAAATATAGTATACTGTCCAAACTATGCAATAATTATATTTTCATAGCTAATTGGCATGTTAGCACATTCAACATAATTTAACCCATTTTCAGTATATAGTACATTTTAACAAGCTGTCATAAGTATATATTATTCATGTCTTTGCATACACACACCCAGAGGGGTCCAGGATGAGGGTTGGGCCCGTATTTATTGTACTGAGCTATGGCTCAGATATTTCACATGCATCTTTTTCTTCTTAGATCTTCCAAACTTCCATAGAAATTTAAGTTCCACACATGAAGAAACAGCTAAGAGAGTTTGGGAAAAGATGTGTAAGCACAGCCAACAAGAGATAGACCCAGATCAGGATGTAGCAGTCTGAGCCCTCAAGCCCCTTGGACTGTCCCCAGCATCCCTGGGTGCTGGTTCTGGCTCCAAGGCCCATCCCTGGGAACAGTGCTGCTTGTCACAAGCCTCGGAACCTGGCTGCCGCTGTAACTTTCCTGCTGTTACTGCATAACTGTGGTTCACAATTCATGAAAATAGTAGAATACTGAAAAAATGGAACTAAGAGAAACTCGAGCATGCCATGTAAGGCACATCCGAATTTTCCCTGGGCCATGTGAAATTATTTTTCTAAGCCAGTCTCCACAAAGGAGCTATCTGTGACTTGGCTACTGGAAAGGAAGATGGGACACCTAGTCCTTCCCTCTGGACCCAGTGGGAGCAGCT
>PVJA010016472.1:0-43373 GCA_004027025.1 Myocastor coypus
TGACCCCAAACCAAAAAATAATTTTGGTGGCTACTTCAAAACTGTAATTTTGCTACAGTTATGATTTCCAATGGCTTTAGGTGACCCCTGTGTTTTGGTCATTCGACCCCCGCCAGGGTTGAGACCCACAGGTTGAGAACCACTGGCCTACAGGGTGGATATCAAGGAAATAGCTGTAGCTCAGTCCCACAAGTGACACCTGGCCACCAGTAAGCATCATGGACACTGTCCATGCCTACCACATACTAGAACTTTGTATGATATCCTATCCCCAAACTGTTTGAAGTTCTGTTCATATATTTGCCATTCAAGTATTTATGTTATGTTTTATCCTTAGTAATTCTTTACTACCATGGAAACTTTTTCTTAGTTGATATTTTTGTATATATTAACCTATTCAAATACTATGCAAGAACTCTGAATTGATTACAGATTCATACATATGGTACTCAACATTCTGAACTCTAACTTGTACTCGTGATTTCATTTGAATTTTAGAATATTGATTTGAAATACTTAATTTCATTTTAATTAATATTTAATTTTCTGAATATTATTTAATTATAATTTTTGTTTTATTATTTGTACTGTATCTTTGACTTACAAGCTACTTATAAGACATGGTATGATATTTTATCCTAGTATTAAAAGTTTTAAAAAGAAAATATATATGTGTATATATATGTACATATATGCATATATATATATATATATATATGTGCAAGAGAGTTATCATAGTGTACAGCTACTTTCTCTTAGTTCATTGAAAATAAAAGTTTGTAGTACTAATATTGTTTGGGCAAGATATCAGGTCTTCATCTTGTCCTCTGACTAACTACTATGAAGACAAAAGTATGCATTGTATTCATTATCATAACCACCCTGTTAGCTTGTGTTGAAACTGTTTCTTTGCTATTTTATCTTTTTTCTCATTAAAATGAATAAAAATAAAAATAATATAATATAAAAAAGAAAAATTAAAATGTATAAGCTCTATGGCACTTACACACTTAAACCAGCAAGTATAGAGATCAAATACCTGCAAGTCTCTTTTTTTTTTTTTTTTTTTTTTTTTTTTTTTTTTTTTTTTTTTTTTTTTTTTTTTTTTTGTCTTTTTGAGACAGGGTCTCGTTATGCAGTTCAGGCTGGCCTTGAGCTCGCTTCTGTAGCCCAGGCTGGTCTCAAACTCGCACCGATCCTCCTGCCTCAGTCTCCCGAGTGCTGGGATCACAGGCATGTGCCATCACGCACGGCTACCTGCAAGTCTCTTAATTCCCCTCCCCACACACCACTGTGGACAGAGAGCCTTAAATAATACTTCTATAATACTTCTTCTTTTTCTTACTGATAACCAGACCATCACAGACATCAGTGTAGTAAAATTCTACCTGAATTAAATGTAGGGTGCTACAAGGAGAACTTGTAGAATTTGGGTCTCTTTATCCCACTCTTATCATCCCATTGTTGATGCTTATCTGAGGAAACATGTAACTTATTTTGTGTATTTTTGAATTGCAGAAAAAGACTGAATCTTTTCAGTGCCAGTAAATCAAGGTCTCATAAGCAATGTACTTCATAGCAACGAGCACAGCCGGATCCCAGACATGGCTTCTAATCCACTGTCCACTAAAAAAGAAGCAAATATCCTTGGGAAATGATGCCAAGCCTGCAGGGAAACCAGAAGGAGAAACTGGAGCATCTTGTATGCCAGAAAATAAGGAACAGTTCAAAGACTAAGGGGGTCAGGTAAGAAGGAAAGAGGAGCCAGCTTGATGTGGTTTCCCATGGGTCACATGGATAAAAATTTGAGTCTCAAAAGAAATAATTACAATAATTAGTACCAATACGTTGAATTAAATGAAATATCATAGTCTGTGATATATTAATATATATTGTCTTTTTAGAATACAATATAATAAGTGTAGAAGAAATCATAGAATTGAAAAATCATTTTGAAATGCCAGATGCAATAACTAAAGATCACCCATGGATGGTAAAACCATCAGATAAAAGTTTGTTGGGAATATGATATTCATAGAGCCTCAAAATATTACCTTATATGTTGGTTGGCAGCTTAGAAGGAAAAGAGCAGCTTAGTGTGGTGGCACACACCTGCATACCCAGGACTCTGGGTGGTTCAAGCAAGAGGACTGTAATTTCAAGCACAGTCTGGGCTCTCAGCAAGAGCCTGTCTTAAAATAAAAAATAAAAAAGAGCTGGGAATGTGGCTCAGTGCAAAGCTCTTGGGTTTCATCACATTTATGAGGATACTTGGATACTTACACATACACACACACACACACACACACACACACACACACACACAAGCAGCATGCACACAGACACACCCACATTGAAAAAGTATACTTCATAATGGATAATTTGGGTAGTTACTACCTTAATCAATGAGGTGATCAAACTTAAAATCACTAGTAACTGACCTGTGTTTCATGTGCCTCCTGATAGGAACTATTAAGTACACACATCACCTATGGAGTATACTTCATTTAGCATAAAGGTCACATTGTAAGGAAACAAATCAGACAAATCTAGAATGTAAAATTCTGTAATGTAGCTGGCCTGGACTTTTCTAAAACCAACCCAACAACAAAGAGCTGATGTCATGAAAACTGACAGGAGGAATGTTCTAGAAGATAAATATACTTAAATTCCAAATAGAATGGATGAACTGCAGTGAGTTCAAAATATCTAGACAAAAATGAGGAAGGAGAGCCACCTATAAAAGATGTTTCCAAAACATAAAGTGAAATATGACTGTGTAGTGCTATTATTGAGTTAATGGGACTTTCCTAGGAAAGTTGGTAGCATTATGTGCAGTTTATAGAAGAATGTCCTTATTCTGAAGATAAGCATACCAAAGTGTTTTATGGTAGCCAACAAGGAAGCCAGAAATCTGCAGCTGCAGATGGCTCCCCCTGTATTGACAGATCAATGCCATGCTATCTGCAACCTGTTTTCAAATGGTTAATTAAGCAAAATCCTAGCAAATATGTCATCACGGGAAGAGAGTGAGGCACACAACTCACAGAAGGCAAGTGCTAGAAGCCTATGCGTGTTGCTAGGAGGACAGAAGATGTTCCTGAGGTATTCTTTCTGTTGTTCTAAATATTCTGAAAACACAGAGGTGAAGAAACATTAGGGAAAAGGCGAAAACTTGGGCTTTTTTTTTTTTAGGAAAACAGTCTCACCAGAGCTTATGGCTGCGTCTCCCATGCTTCCCCCTCAGGCTCAGTGGTTGCTCACAAGCTCAGCCATCTCCTCCTGCTGACCAAGCTGCCTACACTGGTTTCCTCTGAGACTTGCTTATCTTCCTGTTGTACTGAGCAAAGCATTCTCCTCTGAAAGTCTGAGTAACATAGCACAAACCCCTGGAGTCCTACAAAAGTTCTACATTATCTAGCATCAGCTTTCCTTTCCCCTTCTACTCTACTCTCAGCACTCTGTGTTCTAGCCACAAAACCCTTCCCAGTTCCATTGAAGTGTCACATACGTTCACATGGTTTTACTTTTCTTCACTTCCCACACAGAGGCATACCTCCAGTCACAAATGGTACCCTGCCCAGCCTTCTGCTGGGAAGAAAGGACCCCTTGTGTGTACTGCCACACCATATTGCTTATTCACTCACCATGAAGATTCACCTTATTTACATTATGTTTTGCTAAACTGTGTTCATGTCTGTTTCTCCATTGAACTACAAGGTCTACTTAGGGTAGGTTTTTATTGGTCATTGTAATAAGAGCTGCACTCCCAGTTGAGCAGTGATTAGCTCCTTGATAATGTAGGTAGCTAAATTAGATAGAAATATTATAGGTAGACATGATAATTTTTCTTTTGAGTTCTTACATTAGGGAGACTATATAATATCTACACGTGTAGGTCTGGTTTATTTCACTTCTGAGTACATCTTCAAGATACATCCATTTATATATGAAGTCTTCTAGTTTATCATTCCTTATAGCTGAGTAATATTCCATTGTATAAAAATACTACATCTTTTTCAACCATTCTGAAGATGATGAGAATTTTGGTTGTTTCCAAGATACGTCTACACCCTGTACTCTGTGTAACTACTACAAGGACAATAATATGCATTGTATCAACTATTGAGAATGTACTACTAATGTGTTTTGAAACTGTCACATTGTTATTTCTTATTAAAAGTAATTAAAAACAACAAAAAAAGAAATATTATAGGCAGTTAGATATGGCCAGGCCCTCAAGGACAACATGGAAGATAAGGTGACTTTACAACTAGAGACAGATACTCCTCCCCAGTGGGCCAGATCTATAGACAATAGTAAGCAAAAGGAAATACATACTTCCTTAAGGGTGGGCATCAGGGACTGCTATGCTAAGTAGATATCAGTTGCCTTGAAAGAGCCCAATTGAGTCACTAACCCAACCCCCAACAGGAAGAGACTGGATTTAATCAATTTTACTCGAGCAAAGGTACTTGTAATCTCATTGGTTGCTCATAGTTTTGTCCCACCTCATGCCCACCTAAGCGACTTCCCATGTCTTCTCCACAACCTTAGACACACCACACCACTTGGTTTTCCTCTATAAAAGTTCCTGGAAGAGACAGCTTCCCAGGGGCCGCCCACTCAGAACCCCTCTCCTGTTTCTCTCTCAGAGAGGAGCTTTCTTTCCCTAAATCAGCGGTTCTCAACCTTTGGGTTGCAACCCCAGTGGGGATCGGATAACCAAAACACAGGGGTCACCTAAAGCCCTTCCAAATGATAACTGTAGCAAAATTACAGTTTTGAAGTAACCACCAAAATTATTTTTTGGTTTGGGGTCACCGCAACATGAGGAACTGTATTGCGGGCTCATGGCCTTAGAAAGGTTGAGAGCCACTGCCCTAAATAAATATATTATGCTCATTACCTCCATTTCTTCCAAAAATTCATTCTTCAGTTTTAGAGAACATGAACTCATCCCAGCTACTTTTCAGGTTGGGGATCATTCTTCCCCTGGATCATTTTGGAGGTCACCACCCAGGATCAGTTTTTCTCCCTGTATCAATAGGATTGAAAATGTATTTTGAGATCAGGTAAGGAAGTGCCAGATGTCAAATTATAGAGTAGAAATCAGCAAATAATCAATACTAAGATTTTTTTCTGTACTGAGGATTGAACTCCTGAACAATTTTAATGGCAAGTCTATAAATAACATAAATTTCTTGTTTTCCACATACCAGATCCTAATGCATTTTGCATAGCGAAGGAAACCTTTCCTTTATTCTTTGAATATAATTCATTCATTCAACTTGTATTGATGATGACCTAGAAGGGAACTTATAGACTATCTAATTCAACCTTTCAGTTTAAACATACAAAGAATGCGGCCCACCAAGTTGAAGTGATCTTTTGTGGGCTTCACACTTCCGCATCCATAATAGATAACTGCAAACCAGTCATTACATTGCCTTCTAAACCAAAGCTTCCCAATTTTAATCAAACTTCTTACTTATTTGAATGTGTGGTATAAAAAAAATGATGACACCCTCAGAGACCCCAGAGGGGGGAAAAATGACTCTGATTACCAAATTCAAAAGTCTGAGAGATGTAAGATGTTATACTCTACCTCAGGCCCTTACTGCTTTGGATCTGATTTTATGAAAGCTTTCTAGCTTGATTCATTGTTTTCATCACTGTTCACTTTGCAAATCAGTTCGCACATCTCTATCAAACCCCATCCCAGCTCCCAAGCCTAAAATGAATGTTTCATCAGTCACCTATTTAAAAATCCTGCCTATTTCCCATTGATTAAGAAAAGGATATTGATTACAGGCTGACAGACAGGACTAGATTCAAATCATGCCTCCATTCTGCCAATTTCTTTAAGCAAATCTCTGAAATATTATGCTCATAATTTCTACAGCTAATAAGTTGAAAGTACAGAGCTCATGAGGTAAACTGCATTTCAGCTACATTAAAAAAAAATCTCCCATATGTATAACTTCTTGTGGCACGAGGATAGAAACCAGGGCCTTCTCACAGAGCTATAGCCCTATTCCTTTTCTACTTTTCACTTGGAAATAAGGTCTCACTAAGTCATTAAGCAGTTCAGGGTGGGCTCCAAATTTTCATCTTTCTGCCTGAGCCTCCTAGGGTTCTGGGATTACAAGTGTGTGCCACCTGGCTCTTCCCACCTAATTTAATTATACGAACAGCAAATGGTGCAGGGGTTAAACGTGCCAAGACATACCAATAGCATTCAGAAAAGGGAGACGTATATCATAACCTTTAACAACTGCCCATCATAAAGGACATAGAAGTTTCCAAAAATTTGGACAACAGATCTTGAAGCATTATAAGGAGCCCTTAAATACCACCCTTTAAACTTGCACTATGGAAATGTGAGAAAACAAAGTCTTGAAGAATTCAACCCCCACCCTGTATCACGGGAAAGATAGACTGGGTGAGGTGTGGGTGGTCCCTAGAAGAGACAAACAATTTTGCTACAGAATAGTTCCGTCACCACTGCTCCCATGTCTTCCCAGGAAAGGGAATAATTGGGACCCTCATTTTGGTACCTTCCAGCTGGGAGCAAATGGGGAGGATGGCAGAGCAATCATAAACATCCAGAGTTAATTATCTCCAACAATAAATAGTGATTTAGCAGAAAGGAAGACAAAAAGAGAAAATAATTAGGCCAAGAGTCTCTGAGGGAGTAGAAAAGAAGCTTTCTTAGTGCCTGAGAGAAGAAACCTACACCTATATGATTGATACAAGAGTAAATCTCTGCACTCATTATTTATGTTTTCCTCATTGAAGGAGGGAGAGGAGGGGAGGGCAGAGAGAAATTGCTGTTAGGGAGAAATGGGTGCATGTGGAGCAATTTAAAAACCAGTGACGGGAAGTAGAGAACCTAACAAACAAAAGAAAACAAATTTCTACATTAACTTCATCTAAAGAAAACAAGGAACCCAAGATAATTATAATAATCCAAACCTCACAGCATTTCTCAGCATCTCAGCATGAGGAAGATAGATCCTAATGGATGTGCAGGATTTGGCATTGAATTTATTTGTTGTAGATACTCTAACCAAGGCTGGGCTGGGGCACTGCTGAGCTCTCATCTCCTCCTTAAATGTAAGGGACAGAAAAGCAAGTGCAATCACCAACAGTAAAACAAACAAACAACAAAAAAGAAGCCCTTGACAAAGCTTTTGTCTGGAAGAGATAGAAAGGACACAGGCATCGCAAACAAATGATCAGCAAAATAAACAAACATGAGGCTGGAGAATACCAATGAAGACACCATTCCAGAAGCAAGCAGAACATCACAAAGAACAAACGTCTGTGTTTCTTGATATAGAAGCTAATGAAACACAAAGCAAATGAAAAATAAGATTTAAAGCAATATTTAAAGTGAAAAGGGAGGAACGGCAAGATAGTTCAGTACCTGCTTAGGCAACCGCAGGGACCGCGCTGAATCCCTAGCATCACATGCTGTGCCAGCCCCACCCCCAGGGCAGGCTGAGCCAGCCATAATACAAAAAAATAAGTTAAATAAATAAATAAATTGAAAAGGGAGAAGACAAAGCTAAAGAACAATCTAAGATGCACGACATACAACTACAAATCTAAAATCAAATTTCAGTGGCAAGAGAAAAACTTTATTGAATGTAATCTTAAACTTCAAATCCATTCAAATCTAAATTTCTTCTATTCTACCCCAGAAGGTTCAATTAGCTTTATTCTCTTCCTTTTAGTGAAAAATGGGTAAATGTGTAAAAAGAAACATTTCACAACTAGTGGCAATGAAGTAGAGAGACCAATAACCAAAAGAACACAAATTCAAAAAGGAAAAGTTCATCTGACAAAAACAAGGAACCCAGACTCCAGGATGATTAGAATAACGTAGAGTCCAACAATATTTCCCAGTGTGATGAAGATAAATCCAAGTAGATGGACAGAATCTGTCAGAGAAAATTTAAAATAATATGCCCCACATTTTCTTCCAACATCTGGAGCAGGAGAGGGTAGATGCCGCAGAAATTGGTGCCCAATGTGGACAACCATGGCTGTAGTGCAGCACCTGTCCTCTAGGTGGCAGCAGTACGAGGTGGTCGCCCTGTGGCCTCTCCTCTCTGGCTCTGGGATTCCTGCGCTCCTCCTCTCTGTGTCCTTCAGGCTGTGTACGAGAGTAATACTGTTTTCACATGGTCCCTATCAAACCTCAAAAACATGCATCTTCTGGGGCAGGAAGTCCTGGCAAATTCTAAAGCAGCCACCTGTTCATCCATCCTTCCCTGATGTTCCACAGTGGGGACAATGACAGCCACAAAATCGCACTCTTAGAGAATACTTATGGGGAGAATGCTTAAGCTCCCAGAGTCAAGCACAAAGCTCTGCAGGGGGCCCTCTAAGAAAAGACTTGAGGCTAGCAGGCTAGACATCTACTGTACTCTGCCCCTGAAAATCAGTATTACTACATGCTCTGTCTGACCCCAGTTTAAGGACCAAGGAAATAAGAACTTGGCTTCTGTACAAGGTTGCTTTTACTTTCATTTACTCCAAAAGCAATAAACTGGCAATGGGAAAAATAAGAGATTGGTGGACACCCACCTGTGTACCCCAGAAGCTGGTGCAGTGGCCTGCACAGCCCTCAGGCTCTCCAGGTCAGAAAAGGGATGTGGACTCCCACCTCTCATACCCATAGCAACCTGGGAAGGGCTTAGGACACCAAGAAAAGGCAGCAATACTTCTTAGTGTGATGAGGATAAATCCCAACTGGATAGAATTTGGTATAGAAAACATATGGTGCCAAGCCCCCCAGTTGAGGCTGTATACAGACAGCCAAACTCTGGCTGTAATTCAAGCCCAGGCCTTGAATTCTTGCTGTGCTAGAACTGGAGCAGCCTCTTCTGTATATGCGCTGCAGTTTCCATTTGTGTGTCTCTACAGCATTTCTACCACCAGGGACAACACTATCTCTGTCTGCATTGCAGTAGGTAGTGGGGGGCAGGGGAGTGAAACGCAAAGCCTGTTGTTAATTCCTTGCTAATGGAATCTCTTTTTCTTCAGCCTCAACTTTTTATGTAGACTGAGGCTTCTACAAGTGGCAGAACCAGGACAGCAGCGTCAATGTTTCTAGGCCCATTTTCTAGCATATATTCACAATTTTCAATGACTACACTCCCTGTAGGAAGTTGGCCCCTACTCACGATACATCTCAGCTCTCTTCATCCCCTTTGCTTCCTCTCCCTCTGCCCCCCACCCCCGTCTCCTGGTCTCCCTCCTTCTTTCCCAAGGCCCATCTTCCTTTTTCCCATTAGCCATCTTTTACTCTGCTCTTAGTGTGCAATTTGGGTTTCTCATGAAAGAAAAACCCTGTGATTTTTAAGCTTGCATGTCTGATTTATTTCAACTGAAGTTGTGATCACAAGATGCACTCATTTCATATAAACAACCCAATAGCTGTACTACATTGTGAATAAATGCCGTATTTGCTTCACCCCCCTCCTTGATGATGTGCATAGAAGCTGCTTCTGAGATCCTGCTGCTCCTTTATGAAGTGAGCTGCTATCAATATGGGTTTCAACACGAATGCCCTGCTGCTTCCCTTTAGAATGAGACATGTGTGTCACTCTGTTGTTAACCAGTCAGGCCTCTGATAGCGCATGTGTCACTGGTCCTTTTCGTTACTACTGCTAGGGAATCTGTGACTTCCCTAAGGCTGAGTCTGTATCTTCCCTCTTCACTTCTCTGCAGAGTCTGAACCAGCACCTGAGGGTTGCAGATGGCGTGTAAGTGCCTGGGAAGTTGAATTTTATTTTGAGGGGAGACAAGCATTTCCTTAGATGCACACACTACCTACCCACCTTTCAATGCCAGGACAGTGCCGCCTTCTCCGTGCACTGTTCTCTTCATTCCAGACCACTAATTTTTGTTTCTAAACTCCTCTAGAGTTTTGTCTATGTGGTATTATTATCATCACTTGAATTTTTACTTATTAGGCCCCTTCAGTGGGATCCTGAACTTCGCAAGGTATAAATTGTCTCATCCTTACTTCTTTGTGACTTTCTTAACAAACATTCATTAAATATTGAAATAAATGTCATATTAAATCTGATTTTTTAACCTCAGTTACATGTATTTGGAAAGGCACTATTCTGTTTTTGTTTTGCTTTGTATTACACTGAGATAGAAAAATTCATCGAAGGATCATCGTGAAATGTTAGAACAGGAGCGAATTTTGGATACTGCCAATTGCATGCAGCTTATACCACTGTAACTGGGCAGCACATTAAAGCGCTGCTCCCCTCACCCTCTGCTGGCCATTCTTGTAACTGCATCTGTTCAATTTTGGGGTGACTGTCATAGCTGGATGACTATCACTGTTTATGAAATTAGCTAAAAAGAGTTTAAAATATGGTATGTATATAATTGTACTTGTTCACATTCCAGAACAATTAAGAGTCTATTACTTTGGGTAATGTTAAATTAAGAATTTAATATTAATTTAATATTAATTTGCCAGATTGCCTCTGTTCATAAATTAGTTCTTCCACTCTGTAGCTGGACAAGTATTTTGCCTTTTAACATGCTAACATCTTTGTCTTCATCCTCCATTTATTGATCAGAAAAAAATGGAAATAATAACAATGATGACCTTGAAAACTTCTAAGATTTTTGCAAGGCTGAATCAGTCAATGACTACAGAATGAAACACAGTGCCTAGAAAAAAAAATAAGCCCTCACTATTATTTGGGAAATGAGTTCTAGGAGAGTCTTGCTATGCCAGCCTAGACTTGAACTCACTATGTAGTCAAAGCAGGGCCTCGAACTCAGAGCAATCCTCATACCTCAGCCACCCAAGTGTTGGTATTACAAGCATTCACCGACAACAAATCCAGCGAGGTCAGTAATCGTTCGTTATTATTGTTTAATGGTGGTGGTAGTTATGATTTTTACCTGAGACACAATTTGTGTTTGTTCATCCTAGTAGACGAATCTCCTACAAAAGCCATATACTCTATTTTTAAATCCCTGGCTATGGGTGTGGTGCCCTGACACATAATAATCACTCAAAAATGTTTTTGAGTGAACTTCATAAATGTGATTATTAAGGATGCAGACCCTGGCTCAGACTTAGTCATCTGAAATCCTCACTGGCATTTATTAGTTATGAAACAACTTTTCATTTTCATACACAAGAAATATGATGGTATGGCTTCTGTGTTGGGAGATCACGGTAAGAGTTATTGTATAAAAGAAGAGTACTTTAGCCAGATGTGGTGGCACACAACTGTAACCCTAGCTCTTGGGAGACTGAGGCAGAAAAATTTTTGAAAGTCTGAGGGCAGCCTGAACTACATGGTATGACCTATCAAAACAGAGAAACAGAGAGAGACAGAAAAAGAGAGAGAGAGAGAGAGAGAGACAGAGACAGAGACAGAGACAGAGAGAAAGTCAGAGAGAGAGCAAAGGAAGGAGGGAGAGGGAGAGAAGAAAGAAAGAAAGAGAGAGAGAGAGAGAAAGAAAGAAAGAAAGAAAGAAAGAAAGAAAGAGAAAGAAAGAAAGAGAAAAAAAGAAGAAAGGACAAAAGCAGAGGAGAGATAGGGAAAGGATGGGGGGGAAGAGGAAATAAAAGAATTTACATAGGATCTGGCTTCTGGTGACAACATTAGACAATATTATTTGTAAAGATGTCCCAAGGTGATGCCTATAGATCTGGAAACACCTGAGGCCTGGACCTTGCCATTCACTTACTACATGCATGGACTGGCACATGTGCCATTTCCTAGATTTATTTTAAAGACTACATAAAATGGAGTGGTGAAAATAAGCCATGCCATGCTTGAAGCGTTGTAGTCATTTAACTAATGGCTACTTTGTATTTAGCTGATATTGTTCTTATTTTTGTTATCCTTACCACTAAAGAATTTAAAATCTAGGTAAAAATTTAAGAATTACTTATATAGGAGAATTCCTAAAAGCAGTGAAGTTAACAAAAACTTTTAGAAGAAATCAGCGTGAACTGAAGTAGTAAACATTTCCTCAATAAAATGTTGAAAAGGGAAAATCAGGGTTCAGTAAACATTTCAGATATAAAGGAGTGAGACAGAAGGCAAAGTGAACAAAATCAGGAAGAATAGACCTTGTAAGAGAAAGAAGGATAAACTTAGTAGATTTATCATAAAGATTTTCATCACAATATCAAATGTTTGCAATGTCCTGATCTAGACCTCTACTTGCCAGTAAAGCAGCAGCTAGACACATGCCCTCTGTTTTCTTGAAACGAGACCAGACCCAGCAGTTTCAATCCTAGCTATATATACAAAAGAAATAAAAGTAGGAACTTCACCATAGTGATGTTGCTGCAGAATTCCAGAACATGGGGGCAAAAACCAGCATCCAACATGTCCATGCACGACGCAGGCTGCAGCAGGCTATTTGCATCACTGAGCTCTCTGAAGAGTTTGTCACCACAATACAAGATAGCACATACATACTGTGGAGTAAAATTAAGTCATAGAAAGGACTCTGATACATGCTACACTTTGATAAACCCTGAAAACATTATGCCTAGTGGCATAAGCTAGATATAAAAGGACAAATATATTATTCTGTTTATAAAATAGAAACCAGTGCTGGGCATGGCGGCACACATCTGTAATCCCAGCACTCTGAGGGCTGAAGCAGTAGGCTCACTGCAAGTTTGAGTCCAGCCTGATGAGTTCTATCCCAGTTTGTGTTATAAAATGAGACCCTGCTTCAAAAAAGAAAGAAAGAAAGAAAGAGAACACAGATAAATCAATAAAAGTTATGAAAGGCTAAACAGCAGCAGGACATTAGGTCTTCTTGCTTAACAAGCACAGAGTTTTTCTTCATGTGATGAAATAGTTTTGGGAATAGTGATCTGGTTATATACCATTGTGGATGTAATTAATGTCACTTAAGTTGTTTTATAAATAGGAATATTTGTGTCATGCAGATTATGCTTTGTTAAAAATCAGGCAGGCTATTCTTGGCTTAACTTTTCTGTTGTGGTGGTGGTTCTATTTCATCTAAGCATCTGCATAAGATGTCACTGCTGCACACCTGGGCAGGAACCCCTGCATCACAGCACAGCAGAAGCCAGTGCTGCGCAGTGGAGCACCCAGCCCTGTATTATTTATAATAATATCAAGCAACACATGACCAGCTTCGTGGACCACCTGACTAGGTCACCGGGTGACCAAAAAGTTAATCAAATATTATTCTGGCTTATTGAAAGCCTCAAACTGCTCTTAAAATTGATGGGTGGAGAAGAAGAATAAGAGGGCAAGAGAATGTAGAGAAGAGGAAAGAAGAGGAGAAAGTAAGAGAGACAAGCCACACTTGAGGATTTTCCTCCACTAACGAATGAAGAGAGAGGGAAATTTGGAAGATGTTCAATGATAATTGAAAACAGTAAACAAGATTTACCAGACCATAAATTGAATTAATAGAGCTTAGTAACAAGATTAAACTTTATTTTATTTAGTAATTTTACCATTATGTTATGCTTCCTAATATATAAATGCAGAGCTGAACTACATAGAGCCCTAGCTCTTTACTAGTATTGCATTATAAAAGAGCACAGAAAAAAATGTATTTAATTTGGCGAGGCCTTTGGGAATTTCATCAGAGGTGATATCTGAACTGCCTCTCAAAAGACAATAATCAGATGCAAGTCCCAGAGGTAGAGTTTTAAAGAGGGATCAGATGAAAGAGACTGATATAGAAAAGAAATATGAGAGGGATAAGAAAGTTGACATGTAAAGATTAGTGGGAGCAGGAAAATTTTAACCTTTTCATATAAATTTTTAAAAAACAAGCCAAAGTAGATGTGAAAATGAGAGATACAATCAATACTCTTCAGAAAAGATAAAGAAATGTGTAAGATGAAGTATATAAGGAGAGAGGGATTAGGCTATGTACTGCACGGCTCCCTCAGGTTCTTTAAGGCCCAGGCCCTCAGACCCTAGCTGTTAAAGCATCGACCCCTGGACCAGCCAGATAGTTTAGTGGACTGACTGGAGTTCGATTCACAGCATGGCATGCTTGCCTCTCCCCAGCATGTGGGTGACTGAGACTGGGCATGGTGGAGCATGCCTGCAATCTCAGCACTTGTGAGGCTGAAAACAGGAGAATCACTACTAGTCTGATCGGTGTAGTGAGACCCTGTTGACTCTGTGCTAAATACAGAAGGAGGAGGAGGGAGGAGGAGGAGGAGGAGAAAGGAGGAGGAGGAGCAGGAAAAGCACTGACTTGTTGACTCCTAGCAGGCCGCAGTTATGTCACCCATGTGAAGTTTTCTTGGCTTCCAGGGGCCACCTCCTGCAGGGATTGATTTTTAGCCAGGGATCATCACTGGCTGATGCAGGAATATGAGTTCCAGTTTGCTGCTTCACCTTGAGACAGCAAAAGCACAGCGTATTCTGTAAAACTGGCCAGGATCCAAGCTCTAATTATATTAAGCATCAGTTCCTTCTTGTCTGATGCTGTCTTCCATACTTCTCAGAAGGAGTCTCTTGGGTACATTTTCCAGTAAATACCTTTCATACAATTCCTTATTTCTAAAGACCTTAGGATAAAATGTAATAAATTTAAGATATTATACCAATGAGGGCCAACCAAATAGCTCAGCGGATTAAAGCTCCTGCAAGCAGGTGAAGGGACGAGGTTGAATCCCTGGGCCTGCTGAGCTGGCCCTACCTCCCCCATGAGACAATTGAGATGGCAATTGAGACTGGGTGTGCTGGTGCGCCCCTATAATCCCAGTTCTTGGAGGCTATAAACAGGTGCATCACTATGAGTCCGATCTAGTAGTGAGACCCTGAACACCCTATAGACCCCTAAAATACAATAAATGAACAAATAAATAAATAAATAAATAAATAAAAATATTATACCAACATTGAAAAGCAACACAGAGAAATGAAGGAAGGAAACTTGGGAGTATTAGTGTAGCAGAGAGTAAAGAATAAGAAAAGAACAATAATGTAAAAGACAGTGACAAGGTCAATTTCAAAAGTCAGGCACAGTAAACAGTATTGAGTCCACTGCGAACTGAAATTTAAAAAAAGCTTCATCAATATGGCTCTTTACCCTCCAGTAGCCTATCTTCTGAGACTGATAGTTTCCTTCTATACATGAGTAACTTAGTCACTTTGACCTCACAAAACCAGTTACTGTACACTAAGTGGCTTAAACAGTGAACATTTCTTTCTCACATTGTTTGGAGGTTAGAAATCTAAGACAAGGTCCCCCCATGATTGGGTTTGGGGAAGATTCACGAGTGCCCTCTTCCTATCAGGGCACTGTGCCCATTCATGGAGGGTCCACTCACAATAACCTAATTACCTCCCAAGGCTGCCCGTAATACCTTTTCACTTAGACTAGTTTCACACATAAATTTTTCAGAGACACAAACATCTTGTCCATTGCAATGATCCTCAATCATTTTTCTGCTATAAAGTTAAAACATAAGACTTGCTTCTCTAATTGCCCATATAAATCAGAAATTACAATATGTCATGAAGACAATAAAAGACTGACTGAATCAAGAAGCGGAACTACATTTTTAAAGTGTAAGGTAAATGAATGGGAGTTCAGAGCAAGGCTTGGCATAGAATAAAAATTGTGGGTATTGGCTACATTTTGTTTTGTCCCTTGACAAAAATTTACTGTGTTGATGTTAAAGCACTTTCCACTTGAAAACATCAGTTGATGTTTTCAAACTAAAAAAGGATGAGCAAGTAGATAAGGATTATATGTGTAAATTATTTTTCTTCATTTTCTAACATTTGTTGATTGTTTCATTTTACACACATTGATTTGACAAATCATGCTGGAATCTGAAATGCAGTATTGGCACTCACAGTGTGGCCATAAATCATGTAATTGCTCTGAGTCTCAGTTTCTTCATCTATAATGCGAGACTATTAAGGATATTGCTTCATTGTGACGAATAACTTACTTATATGTAAGAAAATTCTGAGTGGCTCCTGACGCAGAGTTCAATGAA
This sequence comes from Myocastor coypus, assembly GCA_004027025.1. Classification (NCBI taxonomy): domain Eukaryota; kingdom Metazoa; phylum Chordata; class Mammalia; order Rodentia; family Myocastoridae; genus Myocastor; species Myocastor coypus. The sequence continues at coordinate 16,028 of PVJA010016472.1, forward strand.
TATATAATTATCATTTACAAAACCATTCTGGGCTATTTCAACTCAACTTCAACTCTATGCTATCTTAATTTGTGGTATTGTCTGAAGCTTACAAGAAAAAATATCTTAAAAGATTCTTGAGCTATCATTGTAAACATTTTTTTAAAAACTGGAAGGAACCAAGCTTTATTATGTTGACTGGCCCAAAAGACCTGGATACTTCAAAGTCTGAGCCCCAAGCTAGTACAGGAAATTATTTTTATACTGTTTATCAGGTAAGTCCAGAGTCTTCTGTAAAAGGCACCTTACAAATATGAGAACAACCTGGAAATAGCCTGTTTACATTGTAAAAGGAACACTGTAAACTATTGATATATTCTGGTTTTGAAAGAACTTAAACACAAAAGTAATACAGGTTTTCTCTTCAATCTTTTTTTTTGTGTGTGGGACAGGAGTTCAAATGCACAACCTTGCATTTGCCAAGCAGGCACTTGTGCCACAGAGCTATCTCCCCAGCCCCCTCTTCAATCTTTTTTTATTGTATTTTTCTTTGCTGAAACTTTTTAATCTGATGAATTTCATTTGTTAATCTTTATCGTTATTCCTTGTACACCTCGGATTCTGCTCAGGAAGTCTTTATCCATACCTATGAATTAAGAGTTTTCTCTGTTTTATCTTCCTGCAGGTTAAATATTTCCATTAAATATTTAGTCTAGTACATGGTGACAGATATTTATTTATTTATTTATTTATTTATTTATTTATTTTAATGGCCAGCTCAGCTTGGCCTGGGGGTGGGGTTGGCATAGCATGTGGCGCTGGGGATCAAACCGCAGTCCCTGCAGTTGCCTAAGCTTTCCTAAGCTGCTGCTAGACTGCTAAACCATCTTGCCAGCCCCAGCGATAGCTATTTAAACACAGAAAATTAAATCTCCAAAGAAGAAAAAGAAAGAGAAAAAGATGCCAATAAATGAAGAATATATTGGGTCAATGGATAAGAAAAAAAAAGTTAGCAAAGGTGTCATTACTCTCCAAATTTATATGCAGATAATGCAGTTCTGTGCTTTAGGTTGCTTTGTTTTGTTTGAACTTGATGAGCTGGTTTGAAACATATCAAAGAGCAAAAGATCAAGACTCGTCAACACATTGCTGAAGAGGAAGCTGGATGCTCTGTCTTCCCAGAAACATAACAAGAATCATGACAGTGCTGGCATGTGTTGGAAGGAAACACTGACTAGTGAAAACAACACAATAAGAGCCATATTCCAGGGCAATATGTCCTCAATCTTGCCACTGAAAATAGAGCTTATGTGATCTTACACATTAATAGCAAAATTGACATGCTTTTTATCAACATGTAATTAAAATCTAACGTGTTCTTGAATCATAAACAAACAAATAAATAACATTTGTGTTAGTAGTACTGTATCAGTAACTTTCTCCTAAACAAGAATTGCTATGATAAGACAGTTGTAACATGGAAGGAGAAATATGATTTAAGTTTATACTAATTTGAAATTATCATAGTTCTTAGATCCCAAGCTGTATCAAATATGATACCAGTTTTCCTGTCAATAATGTTGCTGTTACATAGCTGGGAAACTCTTGGATAATTCTAGGCCTTTGGTACCATCACATATTTTCAAACGGTAACCTAATAATTCCTTACTGTGATCACCTATTGGTTAATAACAATATTCATGGGCCAGCCAGATAGCTCAGTGGACTAAAGCACCTGTTTAGGCAGAGCGCAGTGGCCAGGGTTGAATCCCCGGCATGCCATTCTGGTCCCGCCCCCAGGGTGAGTGGAGACTGGACTGAGACTGGGCATGATGGCATATACCTGTAATCCCAGCACTTGGGAGGCTGTAAACAGGAGGATCACTAAGAGTCCAATCTATGTACTTGTAGACTTGTACTAAATACATTTAGTAGCTTGTAGATTCTGTACTAAATACATTTTTTAAAAATAAATAAATAAATAAAAGACAGAAGACAAATCTCTGGGACAAATAAAAGATGGCAGGTGGTCCCATTGGACCTCCAGATAAATAGCCCAACAATTTTGCTGGAACAGAGAAACTTACTCTCTGGAACTTCCTTAGCAGAATGTCCCTGGCCAGGCCCTTAACTAGAATTGGGCTCTATCAGTTAGGCTCTATTCTTGGAGAATGTCCCTTAACCTGCATAGTGGGTTTGTTCACTTAAAATAAGGCAATGGTCAAAGTATGAGTTCATGAATCACAATGCTTTCTGCCATACACTGAAAATTGGGGACTTTTTTGAGGTGCACAATGCTAGAAGAGGAAGAGGACAACATGCATAAATCTTGTCACAAATAGGCTCAACAGAAAAAACTACTTTAACCACATGACAAGTTCCAAAATTACTGGAGTTTAGTTTCTCGATTAGAACAGAGGTAGGTTTGTGCAGAAGGGAAAGTCTAATTAAGTTTGAGTAGTGCTTTACAAGGAGAGGTGCTGTGCAGGAGAAGCTTGTTGCTTTGGCTTTCCTGATAGGCACTCAGCTTTCTTCATCCTCAGAGCAGCTCTGGTCTTCACTGTCTCTGAGGATGACTGTGGTACTTTTCAGAAGAGCTCTGGTTCTTACTTTTAGCATTGCTTCCTGGCTCCAGTTCCAGTCCCTCAGCCTGCTGACACAGATCCTTCATCCCACTGGCACAGACTTTCTACCTTCTACTATTAACCCTTGGGCCTTCCCAGTACAGATCCATGAAACTCGCCTGCATGAGACACTGTTATGGGTTCTAGGTCTTCAGCTGGACTCATGTAGGACATTATTGTGGAATCTAGGCCCTCAGATGGAGCTTTGCAACTTCAGTCTGTGGACAGTCAGATTTTCTGCATTCTTTCTATGTGATTCTTTGGGTGATTGATTACACAATAATCTCATAAAATGTGTCCTATATTGTATTGCTCCCCTTGTAGAACCCTTAACCACAACAGATGGCACCCAACACAGACAAGCACTTCAAAGACAGGTAACTCAAAGGGCTGCTTCTGGGTTGATGAACAAGGCTTGCAAAGAGCAGCCCCAACATTACATGATGTGACCTAGTAGAAGCCCAATTTGTCAATCTTCGGAGAAGCAGTTGAATGTAGTATTTCCTTGTCTAAACTCTCACCATGTCTGTCAAACCATGAGGTTCTTATAAATAATCATGCATCATACAATGAGATTTTCGTCAGCCAGGTACTCATATGTCCTTAAGATTATGATAAGGTTGTTAAATGCTGACCACCTAGTGACACAGGTCATTGTGATGTAAAAGAATAGTACTCTCACATTGGTGGGGATGCTGATAAAAAAAAGAAACTATACACAGGAAAAAAGGCCAGAGTAAGAATCAATGGCAAAATATTCTGAAATCCAGACATGAGGAAAATAACCTGATAAAGAGGACAAAAAAGAAGTAGATCTCTAGAAACTGTTAGAAAGATGACAGAAAAATTAGAAACTACAGAGAAGGTAGAGAAACCGCATGACAACGAAAAAGAGACAAAGCCGTCAGGAATGTTCACTTTGGCTCCCAGGGATGACAAGTTGTCTCGAGACACAAAAGGTAAGCCCCCAGGGTCAGGAGCTGCAGGGAGAAACAATGGTGTGGGCCAGGAGTTCACCCTCCCCATAAAAAGCCAACAGCTATTGTACACTACAAAAATGGCATGAGATTTTTACTGCAAAAATGATTTTTCCCATAGTAGATTAGAGTAGAAGACATACACTCTAGAGCCCACCATATTTCCAGAGAATGTTCAATCAGTAAACAACTCGGAAAAGTTAATTGTTAAAGCCTGAGCTATAGAACAACTGCAAAATAATTTTACCACAAGGTCTGCAGTGTGTTATGGTTTCTGTCTAGTTGTCCCCCCAAAGCCTCATGAGTCAAGGGGCGGGCACTTCTAGAGTTTGAAACTTGATCCATGATCCCTGGGATTATGGGTTTTAGTACTGATGGGATTATGGGTCGAAGTACTTCTGGGATTATGGATGTAGCCTAAGGCAGGGGCTAAGGGGGAGAGCCTGAATGTAATATAAAGAGAGACAGACTCTAGTGTTGCTGTTGCTGCTGCTCTGCTGCCCTGATTGATTGGCTGTCTCTGCCACCATTTTGTTGCTGCTCTGCCACTATGAACTGGATTCTCTCTGCTCTGTTCCTCTCAGCCTTGGGCCAGCTGAACATGGACTGAAACCTCCAGTAACTGTGAGCTAAATAAATCTTTCCTTCCTTCATTTTGAGTGTTGGGTATTTGTCTCAGCAACGAGTAAAAAGCAACTAAGACACAGTGTTACCTTCCCACAGTCACTGGGGGAGAGAGCCCCATGGGAGGTAGTCCCAGAGAAGAGGGGGCTGGATATGGATCCCATGAGAAGTTAAAGTTCTGCCCAAGAAGGACATAGCACCCCGGCCTCTATATGTGAGAAGCCAGTCAAGCCTATGTGGCTCTCAGGGGTATCTGGGTCTGACAGAACTGGCTTTGAGACCACTGTTTTGTTTGAACCCTTCTCCTGGCTGCCCACATCCAGCAGATTAGAGGTCAGGATGATACCCCATTTGCCACTGTGAGCCTCAGCTTGGACAGTTGCCAGTCTGAGGCTCAGAACTGGAAGGGCCTCTGGAACATGGTGGCCATGCCACAAAGCCACGGGCTGCAAAGCTAAGCAGAGAAAATGACTTGCTAGATTCCAAGTCTTCAGATTGTGGAATAAAACTGTTCTTTCAGAAAACAGAAATTTTTTGAAACATTTCTTTTTCTTTTTCATTCTTTATTATTTAGGGTGGAGGTAGGAGTATTTTTCTTTTCCTTTTCTCTTTTTTCTTCTATTCTCTTATTTCTTCTTTTTAATCACCTTTATCTAATCAACAGCAAAGTATACTGGAATCCTTTAAGTGTACTTTTATCCCCTTCTTCCCATCTTTCATTGCTTAATTTTACAACATTTCTTCTTTAATTCTCCTATTCCCCACACCCTCCATCTTTACTAATGTAGCCATTAAGCTTTATTAACCTTTAGATAGTTAACTCTATGCTACTATTGTCAAGTTCTTTTCTGTGAAAGTACAGCTTCAGGCCGATGAGATGGCTCAGTGGTCTAAAGCACCTGCTTTGGACAAACTTAGGCAACTCCTGGCACCATATGCTGAACCAGCCCCACTCCCAGGGCAGGCTGAGCCAGCCATAAAAAAAGAAAAGTACAGCTTCATTTAGTAGATATTTATAGCATATTACTATTTAATTTGTCTTAATGTGTGTACTGTACTTAATGGTACGGCAATATCCACTTTATCTTTGACTTTGTGTGTGTGTGTGTGGTATCAGGGATTGAACTCAGGACCCTGAGCTTGCCAGGTAAGCACTTACTCTACTGAGCTATAAACCTGCCCCTATCATTGACTATTATTGTTGCTATTCAGGTGTTGTTTCCAGGATAGAATAGTCATTGGTATTAACTGATTTTTTTCTGATGCCAATATGTGGATCGCTAGTTTGTCATTAAAAATAAGGAAGTCTGCTTGGGGAGATTGCTCAATAGCATAAGCACATACCTGACATGCAAAAGGTCCTGAGTTTGATCCCAGTTACTAGAAAAAAAAAAAAAAGAAAAGAAAAAAAAGAAAAACTGCAGCCTATTCCCAGAGAACTGGGTGCTAAGCCAATTACATTACATCTTCCCCTCCCAAATTGACACAGGGGTCAGATTTTGGAACAGAGGAAAAGGCCTTATCATTAGTCACACCAAAATGCATCAGTAAAAAACCAAATGCTAACTAAATAGATCTCCATACTAGTGATCAAGTCTTTCCACTACAAGCACCTGCAGACCTCAGCCTATGCACATGCATGCACACACACACACACACACACACACGTGCAAAAACATAGAAACAATAGAAGAGAAAGCAATAAAATGTCTCCAAAACTCCCAACTCCCTCAAAGGTGACTAATGGAGGGTGGGGGATCAAAAGTAACATAGATGAATTATTAAAAATAATAAAAGTACAGATAAAAAAGATATCATTAAGGCGTTTAGTGAACTTAAGAGATAGACTAAACAGGCAATGTAATTAAACAAAGTGATCATCAGGTATAAAGAAGACACTAATAAAACAGTAGATAAGCTAAACAAAACAATACGAAACATGAATGAACACCTTAGGAAGGAATTTAAATCTACAGAAAGGTATCAAACAAATCTCTAAGTAGATTAAATAAAGATCTGTTGTAAGTACGGGCAACAGAAGTGACCAAAGTAAGGGCAGCATGTCAAAAGCAGATAGGGCTGGTGAGCAGTTATGCAAAGATACTGGAAAGCAGCAAGAGAACATGAAAAACTGGCCCAATGGCTGCTAGATGACACCAAGAAGACTAATCTAAGATTAAAATTACTGAAAAGTCACAGACAAAAACATGCCATTTTAAAAACAAGTTTATAAAAATAATAGAAAAATTTTGAAATATGGGAAAAGAACTCAACATAGAGATAAGTACAATATATACAACTCCAAATAGCCATGATCAAAAGAGAACTCCACAACACAGCTTGGTCATAATCCCCAGAAGTCTAACACAAGGACAGAGTCTTAAAAGCTGTGAGAAAAAACAACAGGCCAGGCATATAGCTCTGTGGTACCCACAGCACAGTGGCTGCCTGCAAGTGCTAGGCTACGAGTTCAATTCCCAGTGCCAACGCAGGGAACAAATCACTTTTAAAGGTAACTTATGAGAATTACAGTTGACTTTTCTGCAAAAACATTAACACCTAGTGTTTATAATGCAGTATTTCAAGCCATAAAAAGAAACAACTTTCAACCCAGACTAATTCATTATCTTTCAAAACTGATGGAGAAAATAAGGTCTTTCCAAAACACCTTATTAAGAGCACTTTCATGACCACAAAAATTCTCATAGACATTTTAGAAAGAGGCAGTGATGCTACCAATGCTAAAAGGTCTAATAACGTTAATACAACAGGGAGGGTGAGCAGTTAAATACAAAGGAAAAAAAGAATGCAGAGGATTTTGCCCAACAACACCATGCATATTCTTTTCAGCACAACAAGCTTTTCCAAAACAGATGACATACTAGCCCATGAAATATGCTTAAGTAAATGAAAAACAAAAGAAGTATCCATGCACATTATCAGATTACTGTGTAATAAAAATAGAACTCAATAGCAAAAGAAACCACAGAAATAATGCAAGTACATGGAAATTAAACAACATTCTCTTGAATAATCAATACATTGCAAAAGAATATAAAAAATGAATTTAGTTCCTAGAAATAAAACCTAGTGCCAATACAACGTACTAAAACTTAGAGAACACAATACAAGGGGAGGAATGATAAGAAAGAAGTCTATAATTCTGAATGCCCATAACAGAGAAGCAGAGTAAAAATAATCCAGTCATGCACATCAAGGTTCTAAAAATCCAAATATAAAGCAGTAAAATGAGGAAATTAGTATACTCAAAGAAGGAATGAATGAAATTGAGGCTGAAAAATACACAGCAAGGGCTGAGGAGATAGTGCAGAGGCATAAGCACCTGCCCAGCAAGTGCAAGGTCCTGGATTTGATCCCCAGTTTAAAAATTCCCACTGAAGTTGAAGAGCTGGATATTCTAAATATTAAACGAGAAGCAAACTTTTATCCAATCTTACCCAGAAAAGGAAAGATTCAAATCAATGCCATTACAAATTGAAAATCCAGGAGACTATTAGTAACTATTTCAAAAATTTGTACTCCAATAAATTAAAGAAGTCAAAACAAAGATCTCTAGAAAAATACATATGAGCTACCAAAAGTGAACCAAGAATATAGTAAGACCCTTATTAGTCCAGTAATAGGCAATAAAATTAAAGTAGTAATAAAAATCTTTTCAACCAAGAAGAGCCCAGGAATGAATGAACTCACCACAGAATTCTGCAAACCTCCAGGGAAAATAATGAAATGAAAAGTAGGATTCCCAAAATCACTACTGGAATATAACATCACTCTAACACCAAAAACAACAACAACAAAATAACTCAATCAAAAGACAGAGCTACAAGCCAATGTCTTTAAAGAACACACATACAAAATCCTCAACAAAATCCTGGTGAATAGCATATACCAAATTGCAAAGATCACATACCATGATCAGGTAGGCTTCATCCTAGAGATTCAAGGATGGCTCAACATATGCAAATTGATAAAGGTAATGCATCACACAAACAGAAGCAAAGACAAAAGTCACGTGATCATCTCAATAACCACAGAACAAGCCTTCCAGAAACCTAAGATATTTTAATGATGAAACATCAAAACAAAATAGTATAAAAGACCTCATCTCAATCTGATAAAAGTCATTTATAACAAACATAATTAAATGGGGTCAAGCAAGAAGTTTTACCTCTAAAATCAGGAACAAGATGAGGATGCCCACTATTGTCACTCCTGTTCAATATAGTATTTGAAGCATTAGTCAGAGCAATCAAGAAGAGAAAGAAATAAAAACGAAGAAGTCAAACTACCATTATTTGCAGACAACATCTTTTACCTAGAAGACTAAAAAAAAAAAAAAATTCCACCAAAGGATCTTCAAATTAATAACCAAATTAAGATATGCATTGTATTAATTATTGTGGCTGTCCTACTAATGTGTTTCAAAACTGTCTCATTATTATCTTTCTTATTAAAAGTAATAACATTTTTAAAAGAGAAAAATGAAAGTAAAAGTAATCATATTCAGCAATGTAGCTGGATACAAAATAAACACACAAAAATCAGTAGCAATCTTATATATCAATAATGAGAAAATTAAGAAAATAGTAACATGCAAAATGGCATCAAGAAAAGTTAAAAACTTAAGAATTACCCTATCAAGGAAGTTATATACCTCTACAATGAAAAACTGCACACTTTGAGAAAGGAGATCAAAATAGACAAATGACAAAATGGAGAAACATTCCCTTTTCCTGGGTAGATAGAACGAATATAGTGAAAAATGAAAATCGCTATATTTTTAAAACTGATACATGGATTTAACATGCTTGAAATTGAACCAAGAACTATAAAGAAATACTATAATTTATATGAAATCAGAAGAGTCTCAGAATAACAAAAGCAACCCCAGATAACAAGAGCTAAAAGGGAGGCATCAAAATTCTAGACTTCAAATTATTGTACAAAGCTACAGTGACTGAAAAAGCAAGGTATCAATAACAGGTACCTGAAGAGTACATGTAAAACTGAAGACTTAGCAGAATAACTACTTTTTAAGAGAAAAACAAAAGTTAGCCCAGGATGAGTCCCTGTAATCACAGATGGGCAGCCTCACCCTGAAAGTGACATGAGCTACTGCACTAAAAAATGTTTCTGACAACCTTGGTAGTACACCTGTGGCCTCAACCTCAAGAGAGTGAGGCAGGAGGGTCACCAGGTATTTAAGGTCACTCTGGCTACAGAACAAAACTTTTTCTCTGAAAATGAACCAACCAGAAAAAAAAAATGCTTCTTTCCTGGTGGAAAAGCACTTCATATGCTACCCATCCACCTGTGGTATTATCATGGTGTAAATTACACATGACAATAATATTGATTGAAACTCTGTGTGTGTTTATTAACTGTGTGTCCTGCTTCATCTGTACCTTCTACAAAATCTTGACTAACCCTATTTTACACTCTAGTCTAGCATCATTTTGTACATACTCTAAGTTGAAAAACTAATATTGCTTAAATTCAGTAAGAGGTCATTGCTTAGAAAGATTAGTTTTCCAACATTTGTACTTCTAAAATGTTTGAAGCTCACAGGATTATATTGAAAACCTTAGTAAACATTACTATAAAAGAGCATAGATTGATTCAAGCCCAGGCCCAATGTGTGAGTGAGATGGCCTGGGGCATGTCAAATCCCCATTCGAGCCAGAGGTTGAGTGGGACTTCCCAGGGCCTTCCAGAAACTCATTCCACCCAGCACCCAGGCAAGGGCATGTGAATGAGACCACGTGGGGTCCCCCAGAAACTCAGTAGACCCAACACCCAGGCCCAGTATGTGCGTGGAACTTCATCCATCGCACAGGCTCAGTATGGAATCTGTGGCAGAACTTCCTACAGAGAGAATAGAGGCAAGACCCACCCAGCTGATCCAGGAGCAGAACATCTTGCCAGAGTGGCATAGCAGGTTCACTTCTATGGGACACAGCAGGAAGAAGTGGAGCACAGCAGCCAGACCCAAGCCACACCCACATAGATGAGTTTCAACTTGGTAAATCCAGTTCTGGTGCTAACATAAGAACTCTACCAAAGTTCTACATCAAAGTTCAGAAGCCAGGGCTACACAAAATTACAAAGGGGAGGAACAAAATGCACTCTCAGTCCCCAAGCCCACTCAGAACAAATGCAGGAGACAATAGCATACAAAAAATTAGAAATCACACACCTGAAATCTCTGAGATAATAGCATCTGAAGTAAAGACACAACTGCAGAAAGGTATAAAGGAAATAAGAGCAGAATTCTATCAAAGAACTACACTCCTGTACTAATTGCTACTTTAAAACGCTTTGCTACTTACCAGAAAAAAAAAAAAAAAACTTGCTGCAGATCAGCTTTCTGTCACACCAGCAAGAGCCTCATATACAGCAAGGTTGCCATATCCATTTATGCAGAAAGGTGCCATATCATGTGTCTGAGATACACCATCTAAGTTTCTGTAGGTACACTCTACCAGGTTAACACGAGGACCAACACACTTAGTCTCCTGGGGTTGATGTCACAGTTTTAATAGCAAAAGAAACACTCAACAAGTTATTGTCCCTTAATGCACCACTACATATAAAACTATGTAAGCATCTGGAACCATTTTAAGCTATGTAAGAAAACTCTCTGCGACATAAAATAAAGATGTTCATAAATGAGACACCTTTGACAAAGCCCACAAATCTCACTTATGAATCTCATCTACTGTGGGACAGAGTTGCACTTCTGTAGTGACAAGGACATGGTAAGCCACTGACAATCCCAAAAATCCCTCTGCTTCTTTAGAACCTTTAGTTTGCCTGCTTCTTGAAATTATTCAACAAAGTTTGATGTTAGGTAACACCTGCAATTTGTGTAAATCTGATTTGACAAACCAGATATGTTCATATTATCTCAGTAACAATCCATTCATTTTCATCATTATTATTTTACCCTAATGTTCTCTCCCTTCCTCTTTCTCTCCCATTCCATCCTTCTCCCTCTCCTCCATCCCCTCCCCAACTCCATTCCCAATTGTCTGTATTACAAAAGGAAATACATGTAAAAATAGTTCACAGAAGAAATGTGTTTATGGATTATTATTCATTAAAACTCTACACAGGCTGGGCGGCAGCTCAGCAGTCAAAGCTCCTGCCTCGCAAGCTCAAGCACCTGAGTTCCATCCCTGGTCCTACATGCCATGCCAGCCCGGGAACTCCAGGAACACCATGCGGGCCCCAAAACTGGGCATGCTGATACAAGCTAGTAATCCCAGCACTGAGGAGGCTGAGATAGGAAAATGACTATGTCTCTACTGCATAGCAAGACCCTGTATCAAATGGAAAATGAAACAAAACAAACAAAAACTCTACAATTTTTTCTGTGGAATATCAGAAATTTATTTCTTATTTCAGGAAAGCATAAAATATCACAAGTTGCAAATTCCAGGATCTCAATAAAATTGTTTTTTTAATTTCTTGCATTTTATTTATTCATTAAAACATGCTTTCTTATAATTTATGTGGACTTCATTAAACTACCACAAGCATCCATGTCAAGATAAGTTAAAAATTTTCTGAATGAAAAGTAATTATTTCTTGTCTTTAGGCACATATTTGGTATTCAGTCTTACTACAATGACAACTTCCCAGGAATTATTTTCATATTGTTTTTACAAATTTAGGCTACAAATTCAAAACAATAAAATTGTTAAGATCTACATTACACCTCAACTGTCTTCAGTGTGTCCCAAATGGCTGTTCATAATTCTAAAATGTGCTCCTTTGCCTTAAAAAATGAAAGGATATTAAAATAATTCAATACATTTGGGATTTTAATTTGTCATTGAAATTCACTAAATTAAATAATCTTAATTCCTTTCTTGGGGAAAAACATCATGAAGGTAGTTGGCATTCTTAAACATGCAGCAACTCACATTGGACATTTCCCACTATATCCAACACAATATTTAAAGTATTTTAAAATATGGTTATACTTCAATGGGTGGTGCATTGTAAAACACTACAAAAGCATTGGTGAGAATGTTTTATCTGGCAGTTTCAACTACTAGCAAAAACCTTGTCATTATGTAATTATAACCTAAGAAAAAACTGTAATTACTGTAAGTCAACAGCCAGAAACACCACAAGCAAATTGTCTACTTGTGCATTGCTCTTAACCCACTGGTTGAGAATTAAGTCATCTCAATCATATGCCCTAACAAAATCATCTACCTCAGCTAAAATTCCCACAGACATTGTTTTAGATACATTTCTCACCCTATAGTTCCTTCATTCCAAAAACAACATTCAATAGATTATTTTATTATCTGTTCTCTTAAAACTATCAAACTTTCATCCAATCTAAGTCCAGAAACCTTATTTTCTTTGATAAAAGTAAATATCATGACTAAGTTATTCAGAATCTAAACACGCAATATACTCATATTCTCCCAGACAATCCAGATGCTTTCTTTTGATAGTTAATAACTTAGAATTAATAAAGCCATTGGCAGTAGAAGATATGTTATACTTTCTGAACATACTGTTATTGAAATTTCTTATATGTCATTCTCTTCTTGTGACCAATAACTCCAATATGAGTATGCCAATTTCTTAAAGTTTTAAGAATTAAGGTCTATGAATCATAAATTGAACTCCAAGTTGTTTATAATTTTAATGAGATTAAAACAAATTCATAAACCCTATTCAAAAATAAATTAATGACATTACAATTAATTCAAAATCGGAAGGAACTCTCTATCACCAAAATACACACATAAGATAGTTTTGACAGTTAAAGAAGAAAAACTAAAGTACTGTTGTGCAAAATCAACAGCATACAGTGATTTAACCATAATTAGTCCCTAAAATCTGTAACAATTACTCTCTCTACATAGAAGAGAAAAAGGTATGCATGTCAAGGTCGACATCACATTTCAAAGAAGGTAATTTTGTGGTGCCTATTTTGACTTTTGTGCTCCTGTCATGTGGAAGTTTTCACATTAGGAGGGTAAACTGGACCAAACATTATAAAAACATTGGTGAGAACACTTTTATCTGGCTGTTTCTGATATGTTGTGGCCCTAGCACAAATTGCTAAAATCATTTGATGCCGTAAATAAATAAGTCAATGCCGTAAAGCAAAGGCCTATGCCCCCAAGACCACCTCCCTCCTTCTTCTCCAACTCAGCCCAGAACATAATTTACTTTCACCCTTCTCGCTGCCTCAGGGAAGACCCCCAGTCAGCTCCCTCAGCTGTATCTAAACATCCCTCCATACTCTCTCTCCTGTCCTCAAAGAGAATAAAGCCCCTTTCCCTTTTTCTTTCTGCCTGTTTCTCTGCTGCACCGAGAACTTATCAGTTTCAACTACCAACAAAAACCTTGTCATTTTGTAATTATAACCAAGGAACAACTATGAAGTTAGGATAAGGCTATGAATGCCTCATCAATCACCTAACATTTAGAAATGGACAGCATCTGAGTGCCTAAACTAAAAGATTTTAAGTATTTAGTTTTATTCTGACTAGATTATATTTTCTATTGGCAAAAAATTACTCCTGTAGTTGTTATAATAAAAATTTGTATGTATATTTCTTTCCCTATAAGAAGAGAATATTCAGTACATTCTTGTAATAAAGGAATTCACTGTACAGATGAAATTTTTAAGAAATTATATAAAGTTCTCCCTTTAAAACTGCCTATATAAAAATTAGCTTTGAGGGCTGGGGAGATAGCTCTGTGGCACAAGTGTCTGCCTGGCAAATGCAAGGTCGTGAGTTTAAACCTCAGTTTGTAAAATAAATAAATAAAATAAATAATAGCTTTGAAGGAATAAACTACTGTTACTTTAAGTTAGAATAGTTTAAATTTTCAGAAGAGGCAAATTACTATTATATGCTAAATTGTCATATATCATCAAAAGCCAGTAGCAAGTACACAATCTTGTCAATGGACACAAACTATATACATCCTTAAGAGACACCACCAAACATAACCCTGCCAAACAACTCAGAGCTGGATATAGCAGAGAGATACTGTTATGGTTTACATCTACACCATTCCCCCAAAGTCTCACGTATTTGGAAGGTGACTGAAGCGTGGGGGTGCTACAGTCAGTTGAGTTCATACCTGAATATGCTCTTAGGAGATAGGACTTACTCAAGAGAGGTGAGTCTCTGCGGTTGCTACCAGGAAGAGTATTTTCTTGCACTGGCTCCTTCCTTCTCTCTCTGCTTTCCAGCTGCCATGGGATAGGCAGCTTTCTTCTACTACGAACTTACACTGTCCCACCTTTGACCATCCTGTTCCTACCTTGGATTCAGCCAACCAGGAACCAAATCTACTGGAAACTGAGTCAAATAAATCTTTCCTCTTTTAAATTGTGTCATGTGTTTTGTCCCAGTGAAAGAAAAAGTAACTAAAAGAAGAAAACTGCTACCAAGAGTAGGGTTGTTATAGCAAATGTATCTGACTAGACAGTTTAGAAGCTTTTGGAAGTAGTTTGCTGGAGGAGTTTGGAAACATTTTGAAGCTTCGCTTTAGATAAACTTTAAAATGCTACAAGAGGTAGTTGATGGGAGAAGCTGGTGGTAGTTGAGAAAAGTAAAGGCCAGGCTCAAGAGACTTTAGATCAGAATGAGGACTCTATTGGAAATATTACTGGAGGCCACATGTATATGCTGGCAAGAAATTCATGTATAATTTGCCCATGTCAAAGACTATCTGAAGCTGAATTTAGACATGATATAAGAAATAATATCCAAAGGTAATTTGAAGGCAGCCCAATGTTAAGGCTATGACACGGATTCTGGTAACTGCTTTTAACTATCTATAGTGGCAATCTGAAACAAAAAAAAAAAAAAAAAAAGCAGAGCTGGGTGATTTGCAAAATCTGTAGTTTTGCCAAGAAGGAAGCATCTGTAAATTGGGAATAAGGAGAACTTAATAGTTGGTTGCTTTTCTCTCAATGCTGAGACAAAATGCCTGACACCCAAAATGAAGGAAGTAAAGATTTATTTACCTCATAGCTCGTATAGGTTTCAGTCCATAGCTGACTGGCTTCAGGACAGAGTGTCATGGCACAGAAACAACACCAAAGCAACAGAGGACAGCAGAAGCAACAAGAGCAAAAGTGAAGGACTGGGGAACAGGCCTCTTTTCCTCCCTCAGACTATGCTGGCTCCACCCTCACCATCTCCATGCCCCCCTCTTCCATAAGCTCAGGATATTTATAAAGAGAGGACCCTGGCCCCTCTTGAGTTAAACTTCTAAACTTCTCAAGTGGATACAATGTATCAATCATTACAGTAGTTGAAAAAGATTATCAATAAAAAAAAGCCAGCTATTTTGCCTCAAGACAATAGGAAAAATGCCTTGACAGATTCAAGAATCTAAACAGGTAGACTCCTTGAAAAGATTTGGCTTCACAGAAAATGCCAACAAATGAACCTATACACTTACAGCTACACAGGGAAGTATTTCCCTGAGTTCAGCCATGCAGGCACTCAAGTCCTCTGTAGCCATGGTCCAATGGCATGACTTTTGCTTTAGCTGGTGTGAGACATTGGCATCTTACCCATGTCTGGTTTTTCAGACATGCACAGTGTGTCACAGAATCATAGAGACTGCTATCCAGATTTCAGAGGAAGGCCTCTAAGGACAGGTAATGTTGCTGATGTATGATGCTGTGACAGTAAAACCAAAGATGTAGTGGCACCGCCAGGAAGTTGGAGATGTCAGGAATGTAGAGCATCTGCTGAGGAAAGCCAGAGGTAGTGATAAAACCAGCCTAAGCGAGAGACCATGTGTGCTATAAATTGTGAGGCCATAGGTGTGGGACTATGCAAATCATCTGCAGGTAATACCTCACTACAGCCCTGACCAGATGCTAGAAATAGAGCTACAGCACTTAATATTTTCCCTGCTTGTTTTCAGCCTTGCTTTTATCTGATTCCTTTCTATCTCCCATTCTTCCTTTTAGAAGGGGAATGTTTACTCTGTGCCATTATATGTTGGAACTATCTAACCCCGCCTCCAAAGAACCTTGCAGGTAAGAATTTGTCTTGAGTCCAGATGAGTCTTTGGACTTGGACTTCTCAGCAAAGCTTAGCCTTTGGTGACTCTTAAACTGAACTAAATATATTTTGCATAATGCCATGCCCATAAGCTTTTTAGGGGGTTTGAGACAGAATGGTAAAGTTTAAATCTAAAACTATCTGTGAAAAGATTTGTGTGATTGAATTATAGGGGTGCTATCATTATCATCCACTACTGAGTTCATATTTGAGTACTGCTAGGAGGTTGAGAATGGCTGGAAGAGGTGGGGCACAAAGAATGCGACGTAGGAGGGTATATTCTCTTTTTTTTTGAGTTTTTAATATTGAATATAAGAAAGCAGTAAAAATTTCAACATCCACTGATGTTTTGTGTATAAAATATTACTGAATAAGATTAAAGATCTAATAAATTAAGGGATTTATCATGCTCAGTTTGGAAACTTAAGTATGGTGTGAAATGTATATGGAAATGCAAAAGACCAAAAACAGCCAAGAAATTTTTAAAAATGTATATAATTGGGTATCATGATATATATTACCCTAACCTACACTAATTAAGACTGTGTTAGCAAACTAACAAATAGGCTGGAGAATATGAGAAGTTTTCCACTCACAGGACTTGACGTATAATAAAAGCAGTACTGAATAGCTGTAATCTTTTAAATAAATGGTACTGAGTTAATTGGATATGCAAACAGAAAACATTTGATTATGATTCCTACCTCATATTACATACCAAAAAATCACTTCTAATTATGCATCTAAATATGAAAAGTAAGTATAACAAATCTTTTAAAAGAAAGTATAGAAAAATATATCATTATTTGGGAATAGACAAAGATATTTTAATAGGATCCCAAAATCCTGACAAAAAAAAAGCGGGAAAAAATGAGTAAGTTGGGTCATGTTTAAGAACTTCTGTTCATCAAGTACTGCATTAAAATGACAAAAAACCAGACTACACAGTACAAGTTATTTCCTTGTATATATCTGAAAAAAGAAAAGGCTTCAAGAGCATGTGTCAGTTACTTTTCTCATTGTTGAGACAAGATGCCCAACACTCAAAGCTAAAGGGGGAAGAAGTTTATTCAGCTCAGAGTTTGCACAAGTTTATATCCATAATTCACTGGCTCCACTGCAGCTCGGCACATGGCAGAGGGGCAACACTTCTTGAAGGCTTGCGCAGCAGAAGATAACAAAATCAGCAAGAGCAAAAAGGGGAAGCATGCCTCTTTGAGCCCCTTATATCTTATCCAGACTTCTGGCCTTAGGGCAGTGCAAATACAATCAGTGGCGGCCCGCCCTTCATCCCAATGCTCTTCATCCCAGCATTTGCACCATGAATCATCACAAACTAGATTCAGCTACTTCTGAGGAAGTCCTGACCCCGTGACTGCACAAGGTTTTGGGGGGACATGTGCACAAAAACCATAACAGCATGTAAGCAATTACTCAAATCAATAAAAAACAATAGGCCATCAAATAGAAAAAGGAGCAAGAAGTTACTGAAATCCTTCACAAAGATAAATAAATGGCCAATTAGTGTATAAAACAAGTCTAACTTCATTAACCCTTAGGAAAACACAACCAAAAACTGCAAAGCTATTCCTAGTAGCCAACAGAATATAAGCACAAGAATAGTTATTGAACTGTTAATAGCTAACAATTGGAAAGAGTCCATTAACACACAAGGGATAAATTATAGTGTACTTGTGTAATGCAATTCTATGTAGCAATGAGGATGAATGAGTTTATGTCCAAAAATTCATGAAATTCACATTTTTAGTGAGAGCACATTGATGATATGTGTTGCCTTTCTATATGTCATGATAGTTTTGTTTAATGTCATTGTATTAGTTTTCTATTGATGGCAAATAAATTACTACAAACTTAATGCCTTAAAGCATCAAAGCAGAGTTTTTCTTTTTTCTTTTTTTTTTTTTTTTTTTTTTTTTTTTTTTTTTTTGTCTTTTGAGACAGGGTCTCACTATGCAGTTGAGGCTGACCTTGAGCTCACTTTTGTAGCCCAGGCTGGTCTCGAACTCGCACTGATCCTCCTGCCTCAGCCTCCCGAGTGCAGGGATTACAGGCATGAGCCACCACGCCCAGCTAAAGCAGAGTTTTTCTTCCTACTTCACAGAAGCCCAAAACAGGTCTCATTGGGCTGAGAACAGGTCTGGTCAAGATGTTTCAAGATTAATCTTTGTTGTCAACTTGAATGATATGAGAACCATCCAAGAACCTAGTAAAGCACACTTTGAGGCATATCCAGGTGGATCATAGGGCAGTGAACTTGGAGTCTGTATTGAGTCTTTCTTCACCTCTTTAGCATTTTTCCCTTGCTGTACCTCATGAATATCAAGAACCTAGCAGCTCTGATCCTATAGGTCCTTCTGTC
Organism: Myocastor coypus; assembly: GCA_004027025.1. NCBI lineage: Eukaryota > Metazoa > Chordata > Mammalia > Rodentia > Myocastoridae > Myocastor > Myocastor coypus. The sequence goes on from PVJA010016472.1 coordinate 34,704, forward strand.
ATATTTCTGTCTTGCAGACAGTTGGCTATGAACTGAATGCTTTGAAACATGAGCCAAACAAACATCCTCTTTCAGCTGTTCAGGAAAACTGAACAAGACCACAGTATTATTTTATGTACAATATTTCCATAACTGTGATGGTTAGGCTTAATTGTGTCAATTTGATTGGTTTGGCAACTACCAAGGGGCCTGGTGAGGCAATGCAAAAGCTGACTAAAATGTTGTCTGCTTCTAAACTCTAGAAGCTCCTTATGTTCCTTATTGCCTTCTGCCTCGATCTTCAAAGCCAGCAGTAGTAAACTGAACTCTTTTCATGACATCTCTGATCTTTCACCTCTTCTGCATTAATGACTCATTTCATCTAATCAGGCCCGCCTGGATAATACAGGGTCACCTCCCCATCTCAAAGTCCTTAACCTTAGAGCCAGGTGTGGTGGCCCATGCCTATAGTCCCAGCACTTGGGAGGCTGAGGCAGGAGGATCAGTGCAAGTTCAAGACCAGCCTGGGCTACAGAAGTGAACTCAAGGCCAGCCTGAACTGCATAGAGAGACCTTGTTTCAAAAAAGAAAATAAATAAATAAATAAATAAATAAATAAATAAATGCAAAGTCCTTAGCCTTAGTCACATTTGCAAAGTCTCTGCTGCCACAGAAGTTCACACTACCAATTCCAAAGACTAGTGTGCAGGTCTGAAAGCTGACCTGATAAAGAGGATGTTTCCTCCAAAATGTTCCCATCTTACTCTATTACAAGAGGAAGCTAAAGGTACAGAAGAGTGGTAAGAGACGCAACTCTGATGATGTTGAAGTAGGAGGAAGAGAGCTGTGAGCCATGTTGATTTTGCTCTCATCTTCATTTAGTGTGATGAGGCCTGTGTAAGGATTCCCTATCTTGACCCTTTATGTGCCATGCTGCTGCTCCTTCCAGCACAGAGGGGCACAACAGTTGCTTGGCAGGGAAATGAGAAGCCAAGAACCTATGCCAGGTTGTGTCCAAACCAATCAACTGTTTTGTGCTAGTTAGACAGGGCTGCTATAATGGGACCACAGATTTAATTGCTTAAGCATGTTTATTTATCATAGTGGGAGAGTCTGAGGAGTCTAAAGTAAAGACACCAGTTAATTTAGTTCTCAGGAAGAGTCCTCTTCTTGGCTTGAGGATGACTGCTTTCCTGTACCTTTTGTGGTAGACTGAGACAGTGACCTTTCATCTCTCTTCCCACAAAGATATTCTCACCATGAGGCCCTCATCCCCATAATTTTATCTGTAACAAATCTCTAAATGCCTCAAAATACCATCATTCCACAGCATGCTCCATTGTCTTACTAGTCTTTGCTTACAAAACACAAATTCAGAGATAAAGTTGAAATTTTCAAGGCACTAACCACAGAGGGTTGAATCCTAAGTAGAAGGCCTTTTACTGAGCCTGGTCCCCATACAAGCATAGCAGTTGGAAAACCATGAAATCACTCCAGCTCATAGGAATGATCCAGTAGATTGGGGAAATTGAGGTTTATGAACTCAGGAGCAAAGAATGTGGGGTAAATGAGAAAACTTGGGATCCTATGTATCAGTACAGTGTTTGACCTTAAATAAGAGTATGAATCCTTTATTCTCTATAATAGGAGAAGTTGGCAGAATGTATCTGTATACATGTTGATAAATTGTTTTAGGTAGTTATAATGTCAGATATTAATCCTTTTCCTATTTATTCTGCTTTCTCAGCATAAAAAAGCATCAATATTATGAAAAATAGAAAGAAGGGAAAAATTAGACAACAAAGAGTAAAACACATGGGCCTGGAAAGACAAATGGGTATTCATCTAGGAATGTTTACAGAGTGGGCCAGCGTGCTGGGATCAGCAATTTAGGGTGACACTAATCAATCCTTGACCAAATTCAGCAACCTAGTATCAGCTAAAGAGTAGGCAATGGGTTGGACAAAAAGCACTTTGTCAAGTAAATCTCAGCAAGCAAGAGTACTGAAGGTACGTGTGTGAAGGGTGTAGTGACAAAATATGGTTTATGCCACCTAGGGGCAGTTCTCAGTTTTGGTTTAAATTGTCAAGTTTTGTTTGCTATCTTGCTTGCGCTTCAAAAGCAGCAGTAAACCCAGGAATGCTTCTGTGAGTTGGATTTATTTCAGCAGCAGAATTTAGGTTAGGATTTAAGGGGCACATCCTCTACCTCCTAGTTTTTCCAAAAGGGTTGTCTGCTCTTTGTTTGCCTGGCTTTACTCTTTCCTTTACATTGTCCATCCACCCTACAGAAGACAAATCATTCCTATATACCCAACAATGAGTATCAAGGGCTGGTGAGATAGCTCAGGAGACTAAGCGCCTGCCTTGGCAAGCGCAGAGACCAGGTTTCAATCTCTGATCCCACATTCCGTGCTGGCTCTGACCCTGGGGCACACTGAGCTGGCAATGGAGTCTGGGAGTGGTGGTGCACACTGTAATCCCAGTGCTTGGGAGGCTGAAAACAGGAGGATCACTGTGGGTTCAAGCTGCCTAGTGAGACTCTGTACCAAATACATAAAATGGAGAGAAAAAAAAAAAAAAAGAATGGCTATCAAGTGGAAGTCTAGAACCAACAGTCAGTGAGGTAGTTCCTAAATTCCAGGCAAGCACTTATTCTACTGAGCTATCTTCCCAGCCCCCAAGTTCCTAAATTTCAGTCTTTAACACATTTCATATTCCAAGGCAATACCATGTTTTTGTCATGAACCTGGTAAAGATGAGAGACTGAACGCTGGTTAAAAACAAGAGCTCTAAGAAATGAAATTTGGAGTCCACCAAGATTTACACATTCTACTTCCTGCTTCAACTATCCACTCCATAGTGATAACCTAGTTAACCTGCTCAGGCCACCCTGAGTGACAAAACATTGTCACAGACCACACAGTGCTGAGCAGAGTGCCGTGTGTCTGTGAATGAGTACAGGCAAGCAGACACAAAACACTGCCCAGTTCACGTCCTGCCAGGGCAACTCAGTGAGAATCTATCTTCAAATAAATAAATAAGATATGGGGATGTATCTCTGTGACAAAGCACCCCTAGGCTGGAGCCCTACTATCTGAGGGGAAAACACACACAGTAAAATTTTAAAAGTACAAAACTTCATTTATTCTTTCATTTTGGTTATTATAACATTTAAAAAAAAGCATGCAAGCAGACTGCCACTGGAACATACCTGAGTCCAGACCTGACTTTATTGTAACCGTTCTTTCTCTACCTCATTAAAACCCTCTTTGCTCATTCTTCCCAGTGTTCTCCTTCCATTAGTTTCTCAAACTCAGTAGGCATGCCACCACCTAACACGCTCACTTCCCAAAAAGTATGTTACAGTTTGTGTCTAGCTGTTCCCCCAGAGCCTCATGCAGTTACTGGGGTAGGCTTCTAGAGATTGTAATTAATTCAGGATCCAATGCTGGGATTATGGGTATGAATACTACAGCCACCCTGCAGCAGATAGCCTGAAAGCAATAAGAGGAAAGGCGAGACATTTGCTAGCTGCCACAGCCCCTGTTCCTCTCTTTTGTTGACAGTGCTCCTTGCTGCTTTTCTGCCCTCTGCCATGTGCCACTCTGCCTTGGGGCCAGCTGAGTATGGACTGAATCCTCCACTAACTGTGAGCTAAATAAACATTACTTTCCTTAATTTGGAGCGCTGGATATTTTGTCCCAGCAATGAGAGAAAATTAACTGAGACAAAGTAAGAGTAAGAAATACACATATAAATTTTATCTGTCTGTACTGATTCTTGTTTCCTACTTTACTGAAGTAGAAACAATAAGAAAACCTTGAATATCTTCTAGCACATCTACCAAACTATGGGCATCTTGATTCATACACTTTTATTACCTCTCTACCATTGTGAAAATGTTTTCCTTGGGAATATATGCATACATATAAACTTTTGTACTTAAATCCAAAGGATTCTCAGATTCACATTAAGTTTAAGAAATTCTGAGATAAAAACCACTAACCTGGATGTCATGGTGGTGCATGCCTACAATCCCTGTACTCAGGAGGCTGAGGCAGGACGATCACTGTTAGAGGCCAGCCTAGACTACATAAGTGAGTAAGTGAGTTCACGGCCAGCCTGCCACCTGAAACACCAAAAGAAGAATCAAAGATGTCATATCATTTTATTTATTTCCATGGATTGGGGAGCACTGCCAAGATGTTTGAATTATTTCACTTAAAAATGTAGCAGAAATCACAATTGTAAGATAATAATTGAGAGAAGGTACTATATTTACCAGCAGGCAAAATTTATATTGAGAATTATTTGCCAGGCTAGCCAGATAGCTCAGAAGGTTAAAGCACCTGTTTAGGTAGACGCAGGGACTGGGGTGTGATGCCCAGACCTGCTGTACCAGCCCCACCCCCTGGGCATGCAGAAAAGACTATTGAGGCTGGGAGTGGTGGCACCCACCTGTAATCCCAGCGCTGGGAAGGCTGTAACCAAGAGGATCACTACTAGTCTGATCCACATAGTGAGATCCTATAGATCCTGTAGACCCTGCATTGAATATATTAAAAAAATTATTTGCCATGAGGGTCAGCAGACTAAGCACCTGCTTCAGCATGCACAGGTACTCTGGTCTAAGCCCCAGTATTGCATGCCATGTCAGCCCTGCTGAGCCAGCCACCAAGCCCAGGTGTGGTGGTACATGCCTATAATTCCAGTGCTAGGGACGTTGAAAACACTACGAGCTTGAGCTCCTTAGTCAGACCCTGTGTGCCAAATACATAAATTTTTAAAAAATAATTATTTGTCATGATGTCAACTATCACTGTATAGATTATTTTTTTAAATGGCAAAGGGAAACATACACTTTTACCACAGAACTGTCACAAGATTAAATGAACGAACAGCAATAGTGGAACAAACCTGATGTCACACGTTTTCTAATGTGACATGGTAAGAATTACACAGTATGATGTATGGAGTATCCTTGCCAATAGCATTTAGCGCAAAGCGTTTATGACTCTATATCTTACAGTGCAGAGAAAATACGAAATTTAGGGGCATGGTTCATGCTCACAGCATACTTCAGGACAACTGGCCAGCTCTCCTAAAGGAAAGAATTTTGTATCACTGTAGGAAAATGGATTGGAAGTATTCAGAGTGACCAAAGGAAGCTAAAATCATAACATTGAGGGGCAATGATTCCTAGGATGTTTCAAAAACAAAATTTCACACAAAAGGCATGTCATGAAGTTAGAGAAATCTAAATGTTGGGTATTGAATAATAGTAAAGAACAATTATTTCAAAGGTGTACTAAAGGTACACATAGGACCTTTATGTCCTACGGGAGATAATTGTATGTAAAAAATATAGAGATGGAGTGTCATGTACGATTTTCAATTCTAACCAAACCAAACAAAAACTACATATATATGTATAACATAAATACATAATAAGCTGGGCGTGGTGGCTCACGCCTGTAATCCCAGCACTCGGGAGGCTGAGGCAGGAGGATCGGTGTGAGTTCAAGACCAGCCTTGGCTACAAAAGTGAGCTCAGGACCAGCCTCAACTGCATAGCGAGACCCTGTCTCAAAAAGACAAAATAAATAAATAAATACATAATAAACCTGGCTAAATATTTGAATTGTGATGGTATGTGTGACTTTTTGATTATCTTTTCTGAGTTTAAAATAGTCAAATAAAATAAGTCAGAATAATTATGGGGCCGGGCATGGTGGCTCACACCTGTAATCCCAGCACTTGGGAGGCTGAGGTAGGAGGATCGTGCGAGTTAGAGACCATCCTGGGCTGCAATAGTGAGCTCAAGGCCAGCCTGAACTGCATAGTGAGACCCTGTCTCAAACAAAAAAAAAAAAAAAAAAGAAAAAGAAAAAGAAAAAAAAGAAAGAAAAAGAATAATTATGCTTCCACCACCTCTAAGTCCACTTAGTGTTCATCTCTAAAGATTTCTCATGATCCTAGGACAAAACTCGGTTCTCCATTCTCCAAATATATCTGATATTTTGAATTCAGCACTTCATATTCTGCCTTGTGCTCAGCTTGGGGAATACATTGTAAATTCCTAGGGGACAAAATGACAGAGTACAATCATAGGATATAAAACTTAAGAGTTAAATTAGAATGAGTGGATGGGTGGGCTTTATCAGGCAAAAAGAAAATGTTAAGCTAAAGCAAAACGATGTAAGGACGAGGTGACAAAACCCTCAGCTAGAAAGGCGGTAACGGAGGTGAAAAGCTGAGAGAGCATGTGTACTATTTAGTTGACAGCCCTGGCTTGCCGCCTTCGGGCTTTTATTATCCTTCCTAACGAGTGCGAACCAATCTGAGTGTATTCGGACGTGGACAGCTTTGAGATCCGGCAGCTTCCCAGCACCCCAACTGTGGTCACAGACGTGGGATCCACCTGGCAGGTGAAGAGACCCTCCCGCAGGAGCCCACGACCCGCCCGCGCCCGCCACTCGCCGCGCAGGCCAGGAGCTCTGGACAGACTGCCCTCTCGCCCCATTTCCGAGCACACGCTCCACACGTCCACCTACGGGGCACAAATCCCCGGGCAAGGCTCCCAACGGTCCGCTATCTCTAAGCAACTGACTGAGTCCGTGTACGTTTTTCGGATACAAACATCCTCTTTCCTTCGCTTTAGGTCAAGTTTGACAGGAACGTGTACTTTGAATTCTCAGGGCAGAAAGTTTCGCCTGATACCTCTCTCCAGGTAAAGGTCACGGGGCGCGAGCTGCCACAGTGTCCCGCGGGATGCGAGGACATCCATTGGTCGGGCGCAGAGTCCTTCTCTCAAGGTCGCGCCGTCCAGGCCGATGGGCCTCACTGAGCATGCGCAGGCAGCCCCTCCCCGTCAGCCCCGGGTCGGGGAGGGGCCGTGCGCCCTCCCGGGTCAAGCCCGGGAGACCGTGGGCGGGGCCCTGGGCTGCGCCGAGTGTTCTCCGCTGTCCGCTGTGCAGTCTGAAGCGAGCTGGAGTCAACATGGCAGCCGTGCTGAGGAGGAGCTGCAGGGTGAGAGGGCGCCAGGGCTGCGCGGTGGGGCTGGGCGCGGGTGCGGTGGTGGAAGGGAGGCAAACGGCAAGCTTCTGCGCCTGTCCGCTGCGGTTCAGGCACCGTAGCCGACTCGCCACTCTGACGCGACGCCCTCCAGAGCTCTCCCCGGGGCCCTGTCAGCGCCCGACAGAAAAGTCCCACGCACCACGGCGCGACAGTGCGTCGCGTGCCCAGCTGCTGGCGAGGGCGTAGGTGCCGGGCGCGCTGGAGCAGCCTCGGCGCCGCGGCACCGGGAAAGGCAGAGGACGGCGTTTGGGGTCCCGGGCGCACCCCTGTCTTCCCAAGCACAGAAAGTCCCTGCCAGGTGCACAGGTCAGAACAAAGCAAAAGGAAAGCCTGACCGCAGAAGTGCTTGTGAAACTTGTAATACTATCCGAGGGTCCAAATGCCCTTGGTAGGTTAAAATACCGTGATACCCTCGCTGTGCTGGCATGTCACTGACAGTGAGAACTGAATTGACGTTACTGTTCACCGAAAAGAGGAGGCTTTACCATCACTGTGTAATTGCCCAAATATCCGTAGCTGCTGTGCAAGTTGGTGGACTCCGAAGGGAGAAATGAAAGATCTTTTAACATTATTTTTAACTCTGACATCAGAAGAAAAATTTCTGTCTCCAGGGAAGGCTCTAGATAAAAACTTAATCACAAGGTTTATTTTCCTGTATCTCTTTTTTTTTTTTTTTTTTTTTTGATACTCTTATAAAAGCACTGAAATTTTTTAAGAAAACCTTGGGAGTATTTCATGGTAGGGCTGGTATTGTTGCAGAATTGATATTTGATTGAACTTATGATTTTATGGATATTTTGCAATTCTATGCTTAAATAATTCAGTTATTAAAATCAGTAATCTGTGGCAATTATGTATTGCAAACATACACTAAGAAGAAAATTAAAAAGAAAACAAAAACAGTCTTACTGATAGATAGCGATCTTCCTCAGTCAGGAATAGAAGATACAAGTCTGTAATCTGTCCTCAAACTCAGCAATTCCAACCGGTGAATTCTTGATTCTGCCTTTAAACCCCTCTCTGATAGATTGGTTTATTATGCAATTGTTAGATCTGTGGGCAGTGATCTTTGGCAGTTTGGCACTTTGTTTTACATAACAGGTATTCTGGAAAATCATAATGTAAACGAGTTTTATAAACTACTTACAGTTCATTGAATAATTTTACCTGTCTTGTGAGGAATGACTTTTGTGCTGCATCTTTGAAACAAATTTGTAATAGGACCAAGTTATTTGGTGTGGTTTTTGAAGAGTGTTTTTCTTCCTTGTGGAACCTGATGACCACTTAGGAAACTGAAAGGGCAGTGTCGCAAGCTGAAGGATAGCAGAGACTCTTGAGAGTAAATGGGAGAAATGAGAACCTTGGTTACACTGCCTAAAAGCAAAATGACCTTGACTAATTTACCTGACCTTTGTGAACCTCATTTCCTTCCTGTGAAACATAAGAGTAAAACTAGTGCTCCAATCCTCACTTCACATGGGGGTCAGTAGACTGTTACATGTGACAACTGTAAAGAATAGGTTTGCAGGGCTGGGGAGATAGTTAAGTAGAATAAGTGCTTGCCTAGCAAATGCAGGGTCCTGAGTTGAATCCCTGGTACACCCCCCCCCC
>PVJA010016473.1:0-31055 GCA_004027025.1 Myocastor coypus
AAAGAAAGAAAGAAAGAAAGAAAGAAAGAAAGAAAGAAAGAAAGAAAGAAAGAAAGAAAGAAAGGAAAAAGAAAAGAAAAGAAAAGGAAAGGAAAGGAAAGGAAAGGAAAGGAAAGGAAAGGAAAGGAAAGAAAAGAAAAGAAAATTTAAGATGTCCGTCACATCTTTTGGTAGCAGAGATATGTCTATTGTAAAAATGTGACCAGCTTTTTAAATGTATTATTTCAAAGTGGCAAGTGGCAATATACTTATAATTTGCAAATTATACATTAAAAATAAGAGCTAATAATTTTGAGAAATAATTGTTCCTACAGTATCTCTCTCTGTGTCTCTGTGTCTCTCTGTCTGTCTGTCTGTCTGTCTGTCTGTCTCTCTCTCTCTCTCTCTCTCTCTCTCTCTCTCTCTCTCTCTCTCTGGACCCAGGGATTGAACTCAGGTCCTTGTGCTTAGCAGGTAAGCATTTATTCTACTGAGCGATCTCCCCAGCCCCTGCAGTACATCTCTTGACAACTAAAATTTTAAAGGCAAAGTGTGACACCAATGGAAAATTTTGTAAGATGTTCTATATGTTTTTACATCTCCAAGTCCATTTCAGGGTTAGTGATCTGTGACTTTAGCTTTTTTCGTTGTTTGGGTCATATATTAATTATGTGTCATGGGCTAATGTGGATATTTAACACATTGCCACCAAAATATTCAAGAATGAAGAAGACTAAGAAGACCAAATATACATCAGAGGGCCTTAAATAGCTCAAATACTTCAAAGATGAGACCATGTTTTAATTAATTAGCAGAGGAAAATGATGGAAGACACTTGCTCAATGCTGCAATGAGGTAGAAGTTTTGCAATTTAAGTAAATATTTAGTCTGGGTCACGGAAATAAAACTAATTGTGGATATTAATTATCATGTCTGTCATATTCCTTTATGCTAAGGTAACTCTCGATTTCAACATTCAATTAACTGTTGCTGCTTTTGCTATTACTATGATAATTGGAGCTTACATCTATATAAACTATAAATAACAGGTATTTACAGTTACTATATACCAATACCCCGGAAAGGTGTGGTCTCATTTAATCCTCAAAAAAAGCTTACCAATGAATGAGTTCTCATTATTTTCATTCTATCCTGCAAGGAATAAAGAATGCTCATCAATAGGTATACAATCATTTAAACCCAAGTCTATACTCTTTCTTTGACTTAGTGAACATAAACTTTCTGGTCATAATTTGTTTGGTGCATAGAATGACTAAGAAACTTAGGTTAGACTACTTTGCCATCATAAATCACTGCATAGGTGTCTCACCTTTTATCCACGTTTTGGCACCACCACATGGAACCCTAGGTTGAATCATGGAAAAGGAAGGGTGCATAGGTTAAACACACAGGACTTTTAAGTGCATAGAACTATTCTATCTGGCACTATAATATTGGATAAATGTCATTATAAATTTGTCAAAATACACCACATACTTCCAGTGAACCCTAACGTGGACTCTGGGTAGTAATGATGTGCCAGATCCATCCACTGTAACAAATGTATTTCTTGCATAGAAAAAATTGATCATAGGGGAAATCTATGCACAGGTGGGGAGAGGAGGTCTACAGAAAATCTTCTGCTCTCTGCTTTAGTTTGCTATAAATTTAAAATTATTGTAAAAATCAATCTCATCAGAAATACATATGTAACAGATAATGTGCTGTCAGATGCTTCCTTTAACATCTCTTTCATTGCCACATAGCCAATCCCTAATATACATGACAAAGCTGAAACAGCTTTTCCATTACAGTTGTAATCTTTCAAGCCTCACCACTCACCAAAGAGCAACTGTTTCTGACCTTCAACCAAGGTCAAGCCAAATCTTACTCCCTATTTTGATAATTAAACATTGGTGTCCTTTGATTTTTGTGACGCATGTCAGATATTGTTTAACTCATTGACATAAATGCTAATGTCCGACCTAGAAATGTGTCATCCAACACACCACATATATAGGAAAACACTTACCCTAGAACCTATTTATCTAATAATTAGTAATGGCCTGCCCATGAGATGAAAGATTTCCCAACATCATCCCTGGTGAAAGACCAAAAGGCCTAGGCTTCATGGAAAGTTTCAAGAAACCAAGATCTCCTGGCTCACATGCACATGAGATTTCCTGGCTGATGAGCTACCTGGCTGGTGAACATGACATTTCTGATACAATATCATCCAACCCAGCCCGGCCTTTCTGCATGTCTCAGTCACGTTGGCTTCTTCTGTCCATCAAGAACACACTTGAGCTCCACAGGGCCTGCAAAGCTAAGTGCAGTTTAACAGCATGATTTCTAGTCCATATTGTGCCTCTTACGTGTGCGAGAATGTGCGGGACTCACATCTCCACCCACATGGTACAGGTTTTGAACAAATCCAAGATATGGACTTAGCATGCCAGACGCCAGGTAGGGAAACCTGATGTGTTAGTTCCCGAAGACGTTTCCCGGTTTTTCGGTCGATCAAATAGAGTTATATGTGTTTAAAATCAAGACCAGACAAATGTATCAGGAACCATGCCAGCATGCCTCCTCTATTATGACCACTGTACAGAGGGGTAATAACCTCTGCAATAAATCTGCTGAGACAGTCCTCAGCCTCCATCTGCAACTGTAGGTATTCACTTAAAAATAGGAATAGTTATTTAAAAAAATATTCCCTTCTAATGTAGCTGTAAAACGTTCATGAACTCGATGCCAGCCTTTGACAGGGAAATGTAGTTTTCGGTCACTCAATTTATGCCTTGGAGGGGCACGAATTCCCTCGAAGCTTAAACTTTCATTAAGTTCTTTCTTTTATTTCCTGCCTTTTCACCCATCATATCATAAGTTCCACAGCTGATGTCTTACTGTGGTCGTAAAATGGTCACACTTGAACTTTAGGGACCCGTCAAACACCTCTCCCTTTCCCCCTTACCCCCCAATAAAAAACCTTTTAGAGAATGGTACTTAAATTGACAATCTCAGCGGTCACCCTCCCCAGACTGTGTCAGTGAGAATGCCTAGAGGAGATGGAGAGCGTAATGGGCATTTTAGACAATCGCATTGTGAGGCCCATAGTCTACGCTCGCCTGCCCTCTACCCCGCTATTGTTTTGACTAGACGGGAGATCATACTGAATAGATTAACCAGTCACTGACTTGGGACACCTACTGCTTGGAATGCCTTTGCCGTTGGAGTGAAAGGGGATAAAAACGTCTCCCCTCCATCCCTGATCCCCTACTCTGTGGCAATATTTCTGCCACAGAAATACTTGGCTGTCAGCTCCAGCAAAGGAAGCCTGGATAGCCACAGTAGTTTGTTGTCAGAATGAAAAATGATTCTGTGCAAAAGGTCTCAGGGCTGGGATGCTAACAATCAGGGAACCCTAAGTCAGGCATTTGACAGAGAACTTTGGTCTCACTGTTAAGTACCACTTAATACTATCCTGCATGATAATCCCTGCTGTTTAACAACGGTGCAACCATGGCTCAGCCATGGCAAAATGCCTTTTCCACAGGGAGAAAATGGCCCAAATGTCATATATTTGCACTGTAGAAAAGAAAATACATCTCTTTACAGCCAGTGAAAATAATAATGCTTCAAAAAAAAAAAAAGACAATTGCAAATCCATTATAGCATTGATTCATCATGAACGTTCATAGCCAAGAGAGAGAAATGAAATTCTAGCTGAGGTTAGGTATAGGTGACGAATAGAGAAACTTGACAGAGAGATTCAAGCTCCAGACAGCGTTCTGTTTATCCAAAGAATAAGCTACTTAGAAGGAAAACCAAGCAGAGCATCCATTAATAAACTGATGTTTTCACTCAGTGTTGTATGGAACTTAGAATTGTATGTGAGCTAATGTATTTGTTGGGTCTACTGTGTGTCTGAGGGCATCAAAGTTATTGCTACTGTAAGACACCATATCAAGTGCCTACCAAGCAGTGTTGACTGCTGCGTGTTCGGTTCCAGGCAATCTTTAATTATTCCAGTGTGAATTCTTTTACTTCGAGCTATGGATGGCAGTATACATCATAGACCATCCAATATTAAAAAATGAAAATCTAACCAATCCTCCCCGTTTTTTTCTGGTGGCTTCTTCAATAATGTGCTGAAATCATGACTCTGGGGAATCCATATGCATGTTTGGGCATGTGCTTTAGATGAAAGTATGCCAGAAACAATCAGACTAGAAAAATTAATCCTAATTCAGTTTAAAACAGAAAATACTTAATACTGCTGTGGGCCAAGAGTGGAAACACTGATTTTATAGAAATTTCTGAGATAGATCAGGTAGACTTTTCAGAGATACCAAGGATGAGATTCTCTTACTGAATCTTGTCATCTATTCTTTTAAAAACCAACAATTGGGTAAAATAACAAGAAGATGATTGAAGCTATCTAATACTGCATAATGGTATGTAATAAATTTTGCGAGTGACCTAAGCATTCTATTCTCACTAGAATCATCTTTTTATTCTGCTCCCTAGATTGAAATCTCTATCTCCTTTATATAATAACATTTCTTATGTCAACTATGAAAAATTTGACAATGTTGGAAAGCTAACAGATAGACAATTAACCAGCATTCCTTGATTTTGGGGAGATGAGATGTCTATGGTATGTGCTGAGTGACTTTATTTTTATGTATTTAGTACAGGGTCTATGGGGTCTCACTACATAGCTCAGATTCACAGTGATCCCCCTGTTTTCAGCCTCGAAAGTGTTGGGATTATAGACTCGCATCACCATGCCTAGTCTCAATCACCTTCACAGAACATCCCAGGGGCAGGGCCAGCACAGCATGACAGGGATCTAACCCCAGTCCCTGCATCTGCCTAAGTAGGTACTTTAGTCCACTAAGCTATCTGGCCAGCCCTATGCCATGCCTTTAATATTGAACCTAATTCAGTGCACATTTTCATGAAGTCAGTGTGAATAGATGTGCTGCTGGTCACTCTTCCTACTGTCCTCACCAAAGAAACCCCAACCAATCAAAGGAACAGACAAGAATGAAACAGAAAAGAAAACAGAAACCTATTACAGCTCCTAACTTATGAGCGACCTTGAAATGTAGCCCAGTGAATTCCTAACATACTTTTGGCTTTGTCACTTTTTTTTAATCATTGCTCACCATTTTTATAAAAATATGTCATATCTTCCCTATGTTTGGTTTTTCCAAATTAGCACTGATATCTGATGAATGCCTGTACCTACAAATACAACCAATATAATAGCTTTCCTTCAGCAATATTCAAAACCAAGAGTATTCTAAATCAGGTTAATAAATGTCCTGGAAAGGAGAGTAAACTTTTTTGCAAGGAAAAGCTTAAAGCTAATAATAATTTATCTTAGCTTATAGATTTTGCAATACATTTATAACCTCCAATAGATTAAATAAAATTAGTTTTTAAATATTTATTTACAATTCACTTGTTATAAAACTGTATCCTTTAAAACCTTCAGCCATCTTGAGAGATAAAACAGTCACATGTATAAATGTCGTATTACCTCTACTGTAAGAAACCGAAAGAGTGAATAAGATCCAAAAGGGACAATAGATCTAGTGAATTGGAACAACAGTGCTCAAATGGAAAAAAAAAAAAAAATAGCCGGAATGGGGGAAAGGAGGAAAGAATAAGATGTTGTTTATTTCCTATATATATACTAGTTAAGATAATGGTAACACTAATCTCTATTACTTCATTGAAAGTGAGAGTTAGTGTTTACTGTTTTAATCAATCCTATATACCTACATCTGGTAAATCTGAACAACTAGTTTGAAAATAATAATAGGCAATGTAATGAATGTTGTTAATTTCCTGTCATTTTGTTTTGAAATTCTGTACCATTTCTCTTGTATTTTTAATTCTCTTTGAAATAAAAGAACTAAAAATAATAAAGCCTTGAACAACAAACACTTTCAAGAAAAATTTAAGTCATTGAGCTATTTTCCCCTGAAAGGGTGTGAGATTTGAATTGTTCTTTTTACTTGTGATTTTGTTACTTATGCATTGATGAATATTGTGATTCCTGGAAGCTATATCTCAAAATCCACATCTCCACATTCCTCATTGTTTTTGTTTGTCATATTTGGTAGGTGCACATACATGGGTGTAATACCAGCTTTATTTATTTATTTATTTATTTATTTATTTATTTATTTATTTTTGTTACAATGATCTAAGTCTGCAGGGCTATCATTTTTACCATGGTTTTTTAAACCTACTCCTTCAAGCAGTCCCTATATGCATTTAAAACTAGCATGGATTGATTTAATCAAAGGTAATGTTTATTTCCACACTACTAGTAATGCTTAAAAATAAATAGCTATATGGCAGCATATAGAGGTAAAGTTTTGTGAAGATTGAAATGTAAGGTGATTTGTGTGTGTGTATGTGTGTGTATAATTGTGTGTGTGTGTGTGTGTGTGTGTGTGTGTGTGTGTGTGTTGTATTTGCAGTACATGGGATTAAACTCAGACCTTACACTTGTCAGGCTGGTGCTTATGCTGCTGAGCTATCTTCCAAATCTAAGGTGATATTTTTTGAGTGATGCTTTTGTTACTAAGACTGTCCTCCATTTGGACACATTAACATTATTCCCATTTTAGGCTCTACATTTTCAATTGGACATTTGACTAAAACCCCTTGGGAAATCCTTCTGTAAAACAGATGAAAAAAGACTCACACATAGACATCTCCTCAGCTACATTTTGTGGGATTTATACAAAAAGTAAAGCAACTGTCTGGCATAGAGTAGAAACAGAAAACAGTAGCAGCTAATTTATAATTAAGGGTTGTTCAGTCATTGTTCTTAGTTCATAAGTGACACCACAGCTGCCAATAAATAAATGCATTGCTTACAGACTGTTCAGCACTGACACTCCTTCTGGGAGAAATATATCTTCTCATCCCGCATTTTCAGAGGGTGGGACAGATTCACAGAGATTGAGTAATTTCCACAGATATAGGAAGCTCAGCCAGGCTAAATTTCATTCCTAGGTTTGCTTCATTTAAGTGGGTTACATTGCTCTCAATTGATATGAATATGAGATTGATGTCTTCTACTTTATTACTATTTTTATTATTTTAATGTGAAATAACAATGGGACAGTTTCAAAAGATGTTAGTAGTACATTCCCAATAATTGATACAATCCACATCATTGTCCTAGTAGTCATACAGAGCACAAGGTTTAGAAGTGATAATTTTTCAAATAATTACTGGTACAAAAATTTTCTTCTCACTGAACTAAGAGAAAGAAGCTGTACTCATAGTCCAGTGTTCTATACTTGCAGTGGGTTATTGGCAAAACGGGCAATGTTGGAAGCTGTTGATTTAAGCCTTTTGCAGCTCAGCATACTAATCTAGCTTTAGGTTTTATGCCTCACGGTTAAACTTTTCTGCTGGGTGGTCAAGGGCAAGTTAAAGATGTCATCTTCAAAACAGCCCTAACTCCTGAGTCTTACAGGCTAGACCAATAGTCTCCATGGAAGACTATTCTGTCTCTTAGGCTTCTAACACGTTTATTGAAATTGAGAGCTGATCCTTGTTTTACTAACTGTATACAAACATAGCTTCTTTTCTTTTCTAGATGAGTTTTCCTGCAAATTGCAGACGCAGCAGCAGAGCATCCAGGCCTGGGTTCTCGCTGCCTGCACACCTGATTCATCGTGCTGAGCCAGCACTCTTGCCCTGGGACCTGCATCTGTCTCACTAGATTCCCGCACCCTGTCTTCTAGCTTGTGTTTATGGTATGCAGCTTTATTATCTGGGAGGATCAGCAGACGGAAACCCTATGACTTGCTAATTAGATTTCCCAAAGATAACATCAAATTAAGACTTAGTCTTTTGAATTCGCATAAACATCAAGGGATACAGCCGGAGATCAGCTCCCCTAGAGAACTGGCAGGTCTCCTCTCCTTGGAACCGTTGCCTTATCTGAGCTGCAGAGGAGATCTGCCTCCAGCAAAGTAATCCCCTCAGCACTCCCTGTGCTGGAATCAATAATCATGGTGCAGAGCCCAGAGTGCTTTCTTGGCCACCATTCTCTAACTCACTGAAAGTTAAAAACAGTCCTGGGGCAGGGTGAAGGAAACCATACAGCTGCAGCTCAAGACTGCATCCTAAGTCAGTTCCCAAAGTGGCTGACCTGCAAAGGGGCAGCTGGTGTTTGACTCCCAGATCTGCTGTGCTGCTTGAATCTAGTTAGTCAGAACTTTTGGTGGCTTGTCTGTCTGCAGTGTGCTCCTCTGTGCAGTGAGGGTGACCGACCTCATAGGTTAACCACACAGAGGAAACGTATTCAGCAGAGCTTACTCTTCGTGAAGCCATGGACAGCCCAAGTTCTCAGTTGAGGCCTTGCTGCCAAAGGCCTTGTCTCAGAAGTCAGGGCAGGCTAAGTTGGGAGTGAGCTAACCCCACGGGGAACCCTTAAGCTCTGACCTGCTAGGGTATCCCCAAAAATGAGACTAGTAGATGTGTTGGAGCTACATCTTGTAGGCAGTGGAGCAGAGAGCAAAGATCAAGGACTTTATCATCTAATTTCTCACACTTGCTCTGTCACTCAACCCTTGAAGCTTTTGCTAAATTAGTCAATACTGAGCTGGCAAGATAGTTCAGTGGTCTAAAGCGCCTGCCTAGGAAAGCTTAGGCAACCGCAGGGACTGTAGTTCGATCCTGGGCACCACATGCTGTGCCAGCCCCACTCCCAGAGCAGGCTGAGCCAGCCATAATACAAAAATAAATAAATAAATAAATAAATAAATAAATAAATTCGAAACTAAAAAGCATAAGCAAAAGCCTTCCAGGCCCACAGGTGAGCTAGCTCAGCGGACTAAGCACCTACTTTGGCAAGTACAGGGACTGGAGCTCCATCCCTGATACTCTAGGCCATGCTGATCTCACCCCCAGGCATGCTGAGCTGGCTATCGAGTCCGGGCATGGTGATGCATGCCTGTAATTCCAGCGCTGATAAAAGGACGATCACTAGGAGTCTAAGCTGCATAGTGAGACCCCCATATCAAACATATTTTTTTAAATATTCCTTTCTGGGTTATTTTTAAATTTAAGTGAGGCAGTGTCTCTGAGGCATGGAACTCTTGGCTTCCAGCCACTGAGCAATACTGCTGATTCTTGCATTTGGACATTTCTCTGTCCCTATACCGTAGCTTTTTTTTTTTTTTTTTTTTTTTTTCATGCTACAGATGACAAACTAAGTTTCTGGGAAGTAAGGAGAAAAGGGGGAAAGTTCTGAGCAAAACTAATGGAAAATAAGTAGGCAAAATTAAATGCACTGAGCCCAGACTTTTAGTCCTGAAAGTTGCACAGCATAAAATCTGAGATACCCTCAGAGGATATCCACTGGATTTTGAGGCACTTATCATGGGGCCCAAGAAGCATGTTTTCCAAGAAAGCATCTCTTGTGGCTTTGGCAAGGGCCCGGGTGCTATTCTGGCAGCTGATGACCATTTTTTGTTGCAGCTGTTCTTTTGCTTCATTATCATTATCCTTGCATAGCCAAGGTCCCAACCATTTCTTCCTTTGCTCAGATCCTTTTGTTCTTCCACAAATTCCACTTCAGGTTTCAGAAGGCTCCCATCGAGAGACACTTTGAGGATAACTTTAGTGGATAAGCCCTCACTCAACTCTAACTGGAAGACCTTGAGGCTCCTTAACCAAAAGAAAGGGCTGCATAGCTGAAGAGTTTGCAGCTATCTTTGCTGAATTTATTTTTCTAAGATAGCACAGACAACCCTAGTTTTACACACAGAGTCCCATGAGACCTCCATTGTCATGAAATGGAACATTCCAGAAACCTGACTCTACCAACCGCACTGTGAGCTGCATCCTGACGCAGTGGCCCCACCAGGCACCTGCTGAATTGGGAAATGCCAGGCAAGTCAGCAGTGACTCATCATGCCTGATCAACAAGATACTGCCACTCACCTCCTCTGGAGGCAAGTCTGCACCTGGTGGAGACCCACACTAGATATTGCACCCCATATTTTACCAAGCATAGAAATACCCACGTAGTAAAACTTGTAAACTCCACAGCTATCAAAAGTAAGATTGGGTTATCACTATGGATGGTTGAGATGAAGGAAATAGAAATTAGTTGGGCACTGCTCCCCCTTTTTAACTCTTCCTTTGTAATGGATAACTTTCAGGACAATCCCGCACAGTAGGTGATGTTGTCCTCATTCTGTAAGATAGGAAACTTAGATTGCCTAAGTAATATATAGATACCTAGGTAGATGAATTATAATTGAAGCTTAAGACACTGAGACTTACGGCCTTCCCTCTCCTCTATCATTCCTTTACACTCTGGTTTCCTTCATTTTCTTCCCAGGGCATCCTAGCACGTGGGACTCAAAATATTTCTTATCTTCATGGCCTGGAAGTGTTGTATGATAGTTTTGAAAGTGTGAATGCATTAATTATTCATGCAAAGGAGAGGTGCAGAGTTAGAGCTCTTGTTTTTTCACACCTATAGCTAGAAAGACAGGGAGGGTTTCATGTACACAGAATAGTGGAGAACGAATGTAGTCATAATCCTGAAGTATTTAGAAAGAGGCTCAGGGCTGGGTGAGCTAGACCAGCAGTCTAAGCATCTGCCTGGCAAGCTCAAGGATCCAGGTTCCATCCCTAGTACCACATGTTGTGTCAGCCTCTGAAGTAGGGTGTGATGGCACATGCCTATAGTACCAGCACTGGGGAGGCTGAGACAAGAAGATCACCATGAGCTTGAGCTGCATAGTGAGATCTTGAGTCAAATAAATAGGAGAGAGCAAGAGCAAGAGAGAGCGAGAGAGCAAGAGAGAGGGAGAGAGCGAGAGAGCGAGAGAGAGCGAGAGAGAGAGAGATTTCCAAATCTATCACCAGGACCTGTCCTATCATTCTCAACTGGGATTGACTTTGCCCCCCTCCAAGGGACATTTGGCAGTGTACAGAGATACACACATTTTAAATCAACGGAAGGCCAAGAGTGTGCTGTTGGCATCTGGTGTTAACTTCGGCAGCACATGCACTGGTAGCATCTAGGCAGTAATGCTAAGGACACCACTACACAGCCTGCACCACACAAGGTACCCCTGCCCAAAAAAAGACCAACCCTGCTTAGTATATCCATAGTGTAGAGGCACAAGATGCGGCTAGACTCTATAAACTCTTTATCGAGTTGATGAGAAATAAAAATTACTTATCTGTGATTAAATATATGGGGGTAGAGGTGAATGAATGAATGAATGACTGAATGAAACAATAAGACATGAAATAGCATTGAGGTTATTTAGTCACTACCTCTGTTAGCACTGTGGTTAGGTGTCTTTATTAATAATTTATGTATGCATTATATGCACCAAAGTACATATATATGATATGTTGCATGCACCAAAGTGTATGTAATTTAGTCCAGTGGACTCTGAAAAGAGATATATTAACCTTCCACTCTGACCAAATCATGGTGCCTTGTGTAAATAATATATATTTAAGTGAAAAATCTATCTAAAAAGGTCACATAAAGTTTCTGATACTTCTCGTTGAAATAATGTTTTTTAAACATCTTAGAAAATCCATGCGTTTGAGTAATTACTTTGGCCTCAACTTTGCTATCAAATGGGAAAAAGCTATTGTGCGGAATTGCTGTCCATGATATGGACTCCTTGTCTTTTTCTCACTTTCTTCTTTAATTAGGTTTGGACCGTGTCCCCAGAAGAAATGAGTCAATCGTGGATCATAAAGAGGGAGGGGAAATAGCCAGAAAATATACTGCCCCATTCTGCATATGTAAAACAACAACAAATAACTTTAGTTCTTGGTGTGATCAGCTTTATTATAGCACAGTTCTTGGTGATGAGTTTCATTATAATAAACCTATGGTTTCAGTAGGGCATTTTCCCATGAGAACATTTTAATTAATTTATTAATTGCAAATGAAGCTACAGGTGTCTGAGTGGGTTGCTGGTAGTGGTGTACGTCTGCTTGCGCTCACCGAGGCGCATGCCCGTGAGGTTATGTGTGCTTTAATTGCTTCTGTACCGACTGCTCTGGCTCAACCTGTCTAGGCTGGTTAGCAGCTGCCAGCCACTGCTTCCCAGACAAGTCCATGCGAGTGACCTGTCATATGATAGAACGGTAAGACCGTCACAGCTTTGCAGGGAAAAAAAAATCACTGTCCGGATCAAGTGCTGGCTTCTTGGCAACTGAATTCCAGTTTTGAGCTAGAGAGTAGCAGGAGACGTCTTAGAAATGGGGGAATTACTTGCAGGGTTAGGTTAATACGGGGAATTTTGTGTTCTCCTTTAGGCCAAGGACGGTGTGGTTCCCAAGCCACTGTGAGCTCTTTGCTGATGACACGTAGATGTGTTTTCTAATCTACAATACCAGGTGGAAGGCTGTTCTTGCTCTCTCAGAACAGGGACATCAAGAACATAATTCAGCTGGTCTGAGGGCTTCAATAAGACTGCCAGGCACACATTTGGTTTGCACCATTCCTTAGCTGGGGATTGGTGCAGTAGAAAGAGCCAAGACCCATGAGGTTTGACTGAGTGGAACACCAATTCAACTTTTCCGCTCAACTCGTTATTGAGCAACTCCTCTAACTACTTTGGAATTTCACCTTAGCCATTAATAAAATGGCAACAAAGACAGCTAACTTCTGGACCATGGCCAGGATCAGCAAGATGCGCACACAGACTCTTTGGAGGGTACTGGTGCACAGAGACTGTCTTATCACTTACTAGCACCATTGCTATTATTTATCAATGAAATGTAAAATAATCACTAGGTGGTTTTGTGCCCCTGCACCGGCTCCACTCGTAGCAGGAATGATTCATCTCCATGTTCAAACCGAACGTGCAGAAGTCAGTAACCACAGTCCAGCAGCCCGGTTCCGTACCGCCTTCTCTTTCTCACTTCAGTTTGTGAGTAATTCTTCCTCTGCTTAATTATTTAGCTATATACTTGTCCTCCATTGCTTAATTTCAAAGTCTTTTCCAGACAAGAGCTATGTATGTTCCACCTTGTGTACCCCTCCACTTCTTCTCTACACTAGAGATTACTAAACTCTTAAGTGAAGTTCCCAGGAGAGTTGTCGATATATATATTTTTTATTTTTAATCAGAAATTCAGGAAGTAATATTTCTCCATTTAACGAAGAACCAGCAAGATCACACTACTAACAGGGTCTCTAAGCTTTAATGCATCTCACATCTACAATTTAATCTTTAGGGTGTTATAGTTTACAAAAAATAGAGTAAAAGTATAAAATAAAAATAATAAAAAATAAGTACATAAAATAATGAAAGTCACAGATAACGTTTTTACCATTTATCTTATAGAACTGAAGTCCAATATCGTAACATAATATACCTCCATGTATTTTCCTGTTCAAAGGCTTATTGCTAGTTAAAATAAACATTAGATTCCTGAGGTTTACTGAAACTTTATTGCATTAAAAAAGGTAAGCGTGTGTGTGTGTGTGAGAGAGAGAGAGAGAGCAAGAGAGAAAGCAAGAGAGAGATAAAAGTTAATTAACAGAATTTGGCTCGCCTCCAAAACATACTCTATGAGTCTGAGGTATTTGAGATTGGGAAATTCAGGTTGATTGGTATGTGAAAAACATCACTCATGATGGGTCTTGCTATAAAATGCGATTCACTAGGAAAGCGAGGCAACATCTTCCACTGCATGATTATGACCTTCAGAAATATGCCAGCCCCAGCGTGAAATTGTGAAGGGTCTGGACCCTGATTGGCAGCATTCTGTATTGATTATACAGAGGTTGGTTTGGAAAGTTGCATGTCAAATGAAGTCATTAGTTCCCTTTGGAGTTGATTTATATCTCCATGAGGAGGTACCTTTTCCACCCTGGTTTCTTAAAGAGAGTTGGGTTGGGAGTACCCTATCTGGTACTATTTATAATCTATTAGTCCCCATTTACTACAGAGCTTGGAAGTAATTGCACATAAAAATTCCCAACTAGTTTCTGAATTGAAATAGTTATTTTTATAGTTAAAGCCAGGTTTCCCAAAGGGGGTTCCACGAAATATTGGTACCATGAGGTGTCCCTCAAAAAGAGACTCATTGTTCTAATAAATCTGAGGGCAAATAAACCATTAAGTCTCTCTCTTGTTTGCATATTTCTAGGCTTTAGGGTCCACAATAGCAGAATCTGTATAGATGTTACTTACAGCTGACACACCCAGACTAATTATCACCAAATGGGATACATGTAAAAGTAATGAATTAATCAATGATTGAAGGCTTATAAAGTCCAGTAGTTAAAAACGTCCACTCAAACTTGTTGAGTGGGATATCCTACAAATATATGATGATCCTGTAATGATCCTCTCTGTAGGAAAACATTGCTACTACAGTTCATCTTAGCCAAGGGACCGAGAAGCGATAGACACTGCTTCTAGAACATACTTCAGGGCATTCACATCTAGAATATTCAACATACTACTTCTAAAAATTAGACTTACACAGCAGCCTCAGTGCATTTCTCAGTACTTACTATGCCTTACACTGTGGGAGTGTAATGACACACAAAGCATAAACTTTAATATATATAAGCAGCGAGTTTGCTGATGAAACATGACACATGCATGTCGCAGAACCACAACAATGTGTAAGTTCTGTATGAGAAGTGCTCAGAACAAGAACACAAAGTAAAAACATACAGCCTGGATCTCTTCCTCAGGACCTCAGGAATACTGCTCAATTTTGTGATTCACATACGTTTATAACTTAAGTTTATGTTTTGATACATAAGAATTCTGAAGGAGAAAATTGACTTCTGGACAGAAGTGAAGAGAAAAGCTAAGAATGTCCCAGTCATTTTTTTTTTTTTTTGAGGTGCTAAGAATTAGCCCCAGACCCAGCCCTTGCACATGTTAGCAAACACACCACTGAGCTATATGCTTAATCTATAATCACAGAGTTTGAATGATCCACTTTCAACAGACCCTGCAAAAAAATAACAATTATCTTGATTCAGAGTATAAGGACCACGTCACACACATTTGGACCCTTCCTATCACCTGCTTTATTTATTTTATTAAAATTAAAAACTTAGAAAAACTTCACTAAAAACCGCAAAACCTTACAGAGGCCAAGAAAGTGCTATAAATGAAATGGAGTTCTTCCAATATAAGAAAGGAGGTTGCTGTAGAACTGTATAAAAAGTACACTTAACATCATTGTGGGCCTCACATAAACAAATCCTCTTGTTATTGTCAGAAGATGCTTCATGTATGTGTTTGGGTCGTCTGCTATTCTCCTCATACCCTCCCTCTTAACTATAGGTAACTGACTCCATACACAAACACATACAGTATTTCTATACATATATAATAGATTAAAGAGACAAATTCATTTCCTTTTCTACCGAAAGTCCCACTAAGACTGAAGTCATACATTTGGAAAAAGACATAAATTTCAAGGAAGTAAAAAAACTAGAGAGAGAGACAGAGGGACTATTTTGACCCATTTTGGGAGAGAGTAAAGAAATGGAACAGTGGGAACTGATAAAGTTGACTAGAGAGGATTAGAAAGCTGACCCAGAGACACTGAGATTTCAAACACAGTCCAAGCAACTCCTCTTTCCAACATTTTCAACAATGAAAGATTTTCCTGCAGGCAGCATGACGTAGAGGGGTGATGAGCTGAGCTCACACTTGATGAAGATGAGCCCATGGGTGCTCCAAGGAGTACAACAGGAGCTTATGTAACCATGCAGATGCTGGTTCTTACAAGGCTGGACCCCTTTTCCCCATCTCCTTTCCCTATTTTATGCCAAACGTAGTAGTGGCCTCTCCTTTGATGTATATGAAGGAAATTTGTAGAAAATCCTTTTGGCAATCTGACCAGTATTCTCTTAGGACTTGTGTACTAACCAAAGGCCCATCAGATCACCCTAACTGACACCAACAGTAGTTCCAGTTTGATGACTCTAATCAGTGGTTTAGTTCCTATTACATTCCATAAATCATAGGGCAAAAATCAGCAGATACTGGAATAAAACCCTTAAAGTGCAAGAGCAAGATCAAAACAAACCAAGACAAGGAAAAAAAAATCAAGATGGAAAAGAACCAGAAGAACAAAATCAGAGGACCCGGTAGTCAAGTCTTTAGAAATAAAATACTTCCTCTGTTGAATAAGGATAAGATGTTTAAAACACTATAAAAAAAGAAAATATACATTTTGAAAACATAATAGAAACATGAAAATCTCAATAGAGAAAATAAAAGGTAAAGTTCAATTAACCCTTCAGAAAGTGCTGTAGAGATAGCTCAGTGGTCTAAATGCCTGCCTGGCAAAAGCAAGAACCCGGGTGCGATCTCTGGCACCACTGACTTGCCTTGCCAGGCCCACACTGGGCTCACCTGTGAACAGTGGGACCAGAAGTGGTGGTGCACACCTGTAATTCCAGTGTTGGGGAGGGTGGAAACAGGAGGATCATCACAGAGTCTGAGCTATGTAGTGAGATCCTGTACCAAACAAATAATGATTAAAAAAAAAAAAAAGTAGAAAGAATTTCCAAGTGCCTGGAGATACATAGGAGAAGAAGTTGGGAAATCAACCCAAGATATACATAAATCTAAATAATAACAGATTCAGGGAGCCCTGCAGGCAAAAACATATTAAAAGAAGCATAGAATGAAAAGATGTTCAAAAGGAAGGTGTCAGAATTGAGCTCTGGATTTCAGAAGAAGCAGTATGACACACAACACACATATCTGGGTTCCCTGGCACCCTAGAATGCACCTTGGGGCAATGCCCAGGAAGCCTCCTATGGGCTGCTTTGGATCCGTCACACTGTAATGGAGCTCCTGCCCTCTCTCCACCCCTTGCTTCCTGGGCCAAATGAAGTTCTCCTCCACATATGCAGCACATCCCCACATCCTGTGCTTCACTTTTGGGGGCTTGGAGATAAGTCACAGTTAGTCACTGTACACAGCAGCTCACGGAAAAATGCCTTCTGATTGGCAGACAGCTCATCATCTAGCTGTCCGCTGTGCGCCGGCTTGGTGAACCTTGCTTTGCCCAAGTCTTTCACATGAACTCGCCTGCTGAAAGAATCACAGCCGCCAGACCTACCGTGCTCTTCACCTCCCTAAGAACTTGGCACTCAGTGCATAGTGACACTGACCTGTCCTCACTCGCTGAGGACTGAGCCTGCTCTTCTGGTTTATAAATCTAAAAACACCGCTTAGAGGCATGCGCCGACCTAGCACAACTTTCGTATCAAATGCACAAGCCCAAGAATGACTGCTATGGGAAGTTAGGATACTCGATTTTCCGGAGGAGAAAGGGCACATTCCTCTGTCACGGCTGCTGAGGCACAGGTGCAGAAATTTGCTGACTCGGAGACCCACGGATGACTTCTCTGTTGCTTAGAAGAAACGGTACCAAACTAACATGGGTGAGAGTCTTCTGAAAGCTTCAGGGAAGAATCGATTTCCTTTCTCCTTCTAGACCTCTAAGGGCTTACACATCCCTTAGGCTGTGGTACCTCGTGTCTCTGATCCCATCATCACCGTATCTTTTCACGCTCTGTTCGTTTCTCCGGCACTCCTTCTGTGGCATGAAGCCTTTGTCTGCCCCGTGAGCCACCTGGATTACTCAGAATAATCGCCCCTTCTCAGAGTCCTTAACTTAATTATACCTGCAGAATCCCTTTCGCTTTGTAAGGCGGCATATTTGTAGGTCCTGGGGATTAGAGGGTGGACATCTTTGAGTGTTCCCTGCTACATCTGTCCCAACAGGGGACCACAGCTGGGATGCTCATCTAGAAGGTCTTCTGGGGGGCTTTTAAATAATGTTCACTCCTGCATTCTTGTTTTGAAAATCTGTACCATTCTTTTCATTGCATTCTGTTTATTTTAAAGCAAACAGAAAAATAATACATAAGCCATTAAAAACAAATAACCCAGTGTGATGGCTTAGTGGTCTAAAGCGCCTGCTTGGGGAAGCTTGGGTGGCTTCAGGGACCGCGGTTCAATCCCTGGCACCACATGCTGTGCCAGCCCTGCCCTTGGGGCGGGCTGAGCTGGCCATAAAAAATGAGTGAATAAACAAACAAAGGTTCTGAAACAAGAAAAAAATAAATAAATAAAATAAAATAAATATTAAAAAAAAATAATAAAATCATTGAGGGGCCAGAGAAATAGCTCTGTGGCACAAGTACCTACCTGGCAAGTGTAGGGTTGTGAATTTGAACCCCAGTCCAGCAATCAATCAATCAATCAATTAATCAATAAACAAATAAAATATAAAATCATGTTCAATCTATTAAACTGCACTGTGTGACAAGTCTTTAAGCTGTAGATATGTTTTACATTCTTTTCTGTATATGTCCTATTTTTTTTGCCAAAGTGGGATGTGCATATTTTATTTATTTATCTTGTCTTTTTGAGCCAGGGTATCACTATGTAGTTCAGCCTCACCTTGAGCTCACTTTTGCAGCCCAGTCTGGTCTCAAACTCTCCCTGATCCTCCTGCCTCAGCCTCCCAAATGCTGGGATTACAGGCATGCAACACCACGCCTGGCTACGATGTGCATATTTGAGTTTATGTCGAAACTTCTGTTTAACTTGTGTCCAAGACTGCATTTAGTCCATGTCCGCTCTTGTGCAATCTCTGAGAATGCTTACGTCCCTGGTGTACAGAAGTCAGCAAAATGGAGCCGTGTTTCTCAGGCTTTTCCCTCAGACTCAGCTCCCTTATCTCTCCTTGGTTACAGCGTGGATTTGTGGACGAGGGTGAAGAGCTGAGCCTGTTTGCTCGAATGCAGTTAAGTCAGTCACATCAAAAGCTCTTTACAGTGGCTGTGCAAAATCTGTCATCAACATTGTAATTAGGCCTTAATTTCATTTTATCTTCGAGGAGGTATTTTTGGGGGCTTTGCTTTGTGAAGCCAATGTCCCATACCATACTGCCTTCTTGTTCTTCTATGTCTGCTTGGAAACATGCCAGGAATTTACAGAAAGAGCCAAGGACTATTTAGCTACAAGATATAGACCTAATTTCTGACCCTAGGTGAGCTACTAGCATGTTTTTAGTCAACCTCTTGAAATTTACAGGCACCAGTTTTTCTTTCCTTTCATCTAAGCCAATCATTTTTCCAAGAATATGGGCAAGGTTTTGGGTTCAAGTCATTTAAAAATTGTGACCAGTCGGATAGCTCAGTGGATTAGAGTACCTACTTAGGCAGGCTCAGAGACCAGGGTCTGATTCCCCGTGTGCCTTGCTGCCCCTGCTTCTGGGGAGCGTTGCCATGGTGACTGAGACTGGATGCGGTGGAGTGGTGGAGTGCGCCTGTAATCCCAACTCCTGGGAGGCGGAACACAGACAGACCACTACGAGTTTGATGTATGTGTGAGACTCTGTAGACCCTGTACTAAAATACAAAATGACAGCAACACCATAAAAAATAAATGTGATGGAAAAAATCATCTAGCATTAAAAATAGGAGAGCTTGTGGAAGGCAGAATCTGGGTAGATGTCCAATCAGCTGTGGGTAGGGAAAACACATCCACAGCCTGTGATACTTGGGAGGCTTTCTTCAGGTTATGTCTTTGTGGCTGATTGAACTCAAACTTTCTCTAGAAAATACATCAGACCTTAAATGATTTTAAAGTGTGGGATTTTTTTTTCAATATCTGTCATTTTTTTTCTTATCTAAGGAAACAGTACATTAGGGGAATGTAGACAGAATAAACTATTTTTGGTTAGTTTTTGAATAAAATATTCAACATCTTAAAAATTAAAGCAAGCAGGATGCTATTGGTACAGCCTGTTATAAATTATAGACAAGACAGTCTCATCAAATTCTCCTGACAACTTTTCAAATAGAAAATGAGAAAAAAAGCAAGTATTTTTCACTGAGTAATGGAAGCCATCCAAGTACAGGGCTTCTTCAGGTAAATGTTAGAGCTGTCTTCCTTTTAATAGAAAGATGGCAAGTTAAGAGATGACACCCAGACAATACCAATGTTGTATTTAAAATATTAGAGACACTTAGGGAAGTAAAAAAAATAAAAAGAAAGAAAAGGATTTCAGTGACGTCAAGGTCGATCTCTTGTGGGTGTTGGACAGCACGGAGTGCCTGGTAAGCTGTGCTGGCCTCAGCACTCTGCTTGGCCTTCAGGGCAACGTGTATCGGTTGTCCTGCAAGTTCTCTGAATAGCCTGGGCATTCCGGCATGTCCGCCACATGAGGATTTGGCCGCTTCCTTCGGCTTCCAGTCTCTTCCGGTGCAACTTCTGATGTACTGGTTCTGATTTCCTCTTTAGTTTTGCCCCCGTGTCTTGTGCTGAGGTCTGGTCTTCTCCACGTGGGCCTCAAATCGTTGTCGACATACGGATAGCACCAGGTGTTATCATTCATGGAGAGCACCCTCTGGCCCGTCTGCACGCCAGAGGAGACAAAGGTCACTGCTGGCCACAGAAAAGGGCGTGTGTGTGCCATCACTGCCCCTGAGAGTGTTGCTTTTTAACTCCTGTTCTTCAGTCCTAGGAATGAAGTCTTCATAGGGTAATTCACATCATACCCCTCCTCAGCACAGACTTTATCCCCCAACATTTTGGTGAGGGTCCTCTCTTGAGTCAAGCTAAAGTGTTGAGTGCATTGAAACGATTGATCAGATTTTGTTGTTGCTGCCGTTGCTGTTATTGTTGTCTTTCTTTTGTCTCAAATAACACTCAATGGCTGATGGTCAACTGAATATAAGGTGGACTATGTGATTCTTGGCCTGGCTCTTTTTACTTAAATTTTTCAGTGTTTAGTAGAATGAAAAATTCATCAAGATACTTTAAGAAAATCATAATTTTCTGAAGGGCATTCCTTACAGTATACATGCAGGGAAGAAAAGAGATAAAAGGAACAAAAAATAATAAATATGACAAGTACATTTATATGGAGAATTTCCTTAACTGTTGTATTTTTTGAAAACACATTATATAATTTGTGAAAAAAAAATTGGAGTCTTTGTATACAATGAGTACTATTCAGCTATAAAAAAGAGGGACGGGGACATAGCTCAGGGGCACAAGTGCCTGCCTGGGAAGTGCAAGGTCCTGAGTTTGACCCTTGGTTCAAAAAAAAAAAAAAAAGAAAAAGAAAAAGTACCTATAAAGAAGAATAAACTTGAGACTTTTATAGATAATTGGATGGAACTGGAGACTATAGTAGTAAGTTAAATCAATCAGACTCACATGTATAAATAATGTGTTGTTTCCATTCTATATAAAACTCAAAAAGTAAATAATACCCTAAAATCTGCAATAGACAATGTGAAAGGCAAAGAAACTGCTCAAAGGGGAAGAGAAACCGGGATGGAGCAACAGAGAAAAGAATGAAGGGGAAAGAAAACAAGTATACATACACATTTATGGGCACACACAAACACAGGCACAAACACATACATGCATGATAGTTATCGTGTAAGATAGTTATACTACAAATGCATTGCAGTTCATTGAAGGGAAAGGTTTGGGGTTATATTGTTTGACCAGTTTTGTACACCTGTATCTTATATTGTGAGCAATCACTTTGAAAGTTAACGTGTAATATGCAAGCCATTTTTAATTTCTTATTATTTTGATTGGAAATTTTGTGTCACTGATGTTGTTACTTTTTCCTCTTTAAAATACAAAAAGGAAAAATTTCAAAGCTCGAAAAGAATGAAGAATATTCCTCAGTATTCTCTAGCTGAAATTTGGTGGAATTCTCATTTGAACGGAAGACTGTATAGCGTTATGCCATCATCCATACAGCAAATCTTTGCTGATAGCATATATGTGGGGTCTTCTTCCCCAGCAGAGCTGCCCATGAAGATGATAAAGCAAATTACTATAAGCCTGTGGTGATCGTGTTGTATTCTGCATCAAAAAAGACGGCTCTAAAAAGTGAAGAGATGGTATATGAGTTGATGACCAAAAGCAGTGAGTCATTCAACCAGCTCTGAGGAAATGACGTTTCTGTAGGGAAAACTACAATGCAGAGGCCTGGCACTGGAATTACGAACTGGAAGAACATCAGAGGTGGCAGATGGCCATGTGCACAGTGAGAAAGCTGCTCTGGAGCTGGGTGTTTGAGAACTGGTAAAGGGTAATGGGATTGCATTTTATTTGAAATGAAATCGGAAGATGTAAGGCCAAGCGAGCAGTGGAGTCTGATTTAAAATTTTTAAAAGATCTTTCTGGATTAGGGATTAGATGGCAGGTGTTAGGGCTGGAGGAATGGAAAACCAGAGACCATTTAGAAGGCTATTGAAATGCGTTAGGTGGGTCCTTCTGGTTGGTTATTACATATAACGTGTGTTGTTTGTATATTTTGATGTTTTTAATTACTATGTTGTAAAATACTAAAAGAAACAGATAAAAATTAGTGGGTTGCTTGTATGTGTGTGTGAGAGAGAAGGAGAGAGACAGAGACACATACACACACACAGAAAGAGAGAGAGAGTGAGAGAGAGAGAGAGAGAGAGAGAGAGAGAGAGAGAGAGAGAGAAAGAGTCGTGCTATGCAGTGCAGGCTGGCCTTGAGCCCACTTTGAAGCCCAGTATGGGCTCAGGCTTACAATCATCCTCTGGCTTCAGCCTCCCAGGTGCTGGGAATACCGGTGTGTGCCATCACACCCAGTGTGATAAAATGAGTTTTATTAATATACTTTAGTTAACTCAAACTACTGCTTCAATATGCACTAATTATGTGACATAAAGTATATGAAAGCTTTAATGCTATAGTTTACTTTCCTTCTTGAGTACAAAGTCTTTGAACTGTGTACATTTTACACTTAGGACACAAGGCCCAGGGATGTAGCTTAGTGGATTAAATACCTGCCCAGCAAGTGCAAGGTCCTGAGTTGGATTTCCAGATTCAAGCTTGAAACAACACAGTTATGCTTGCAGAAGTTTGGGGATGGTGCACAGCTTAAAGTTGACAGCAGTATTTCTGCCTTGAAAATCAAGGAGAGGCTACAAGTCAGAGCCTTTCCATCCCTAGTGCTGCTGCTAGTGTTGGCAATTCGTAAACACACACATGAAGGGAAAGATGACAGGAAAAGAAGGGAATGGGAGAAAACCCATTTGCACTTAAAAGTGCAGAAGTGCTTTATCATATTAGCAAAGACAGAACCACAGGAAGAGTAGAAAAGCGAATTCTAGATTCCGAAACTGAAGAGAAATTTTACACAATATTACATATTGAATTGGAATTTTGGAGCTCAAATTTTAATAAAAAGGGAAGAACTGGCCCTTTGCATATTAGGAAGCTGGAGTTGGGGGTCCCTAAATAGAGTCTAGCATTGTAGAGGAGCTGCTAACATCTATTTGTGACAAAGATACATAGATTATATTTGTAAGCTTTCTCAGAAAAATATGAATTACATATACATGCTGAATAAAAATAAAGCATTGCTTTTATGTAGTGGAGGAATTTTTTTAAAGTAAGCTATAAAATTCAAAAAACAGACTTGCAAAATAAAATTAGGTGGTAGAAACCATCCATAAATTTGAAATCGCAACATATTTGATTGTACTATATTTGCATATGAAAGGAATTCACTCAGATGTTTGAATTTCTAAATATGTTTTCAGAGAAAAAAAGTCACATTTCACATAACTAATCAAAACTGTCTAAAGCAAGAGATGGAAGGACCTGCCAGAGAGCTTAGCAGATTAAAGTGCCTGCTTAGGCAGACGCAAGGACCAGGGTTCAATCCCTGGTGTTGCATGCCTGTCCTGCCCTTGGGATGCGCTGAGACAGAGATTGAGAGTGGGCGAGGTGGCGTGTGACTCTAATCCCAGTGCTTGGGAGGCTGAAAACAGGAGAATCGCTAGAAGTCTGGTCTGTGTAGTGAGACCCTGTATACCCTGTACTAAATATATAAAAAAAGAGACAGATTGAAAGTGTCAAGTAAACAAATGCTAATGATAGTAAGTAAGGAGATAACACAGGTAGTAAAAAGTGATTTTTATATGAAGGAAGTACATAGGACATAAGATTTTTATTCTTAATAATTATGTAATAACTATGTCAAAAAGCTCTACCAATAGGAATCCATGCATCTATCAATAAAGCTTTACGACACAGAACAAGATTGGAGAGAATAACAAAAATGATGTATGTGTAGTGACATTCAAAGAGCTGAAAACAGTTCTCAAAAAGTTAAACACCACCAAAAATTAATAATAATCATCATGTCTGCAGCACCAGCTTGGACAACCCTGATCTCATTTTGTGCAATAAAACATACAAAATTACTTACATGCATGCATAAAACTTTACCACAGAAGATCTCCAGACTTAAAGGAGAAGTCAACAAAATGCACCTATGGTTTAAATCCATGTTTCAACTTGTGCACCACACAAATCATTTGCAACCACTCCACCCTCCACCTGTACAGAAACCTAAAAATATCAATATAGTACATAATCATGACTACTAACATAATATGGCAAGCACTATGAAATAATTAAACCAGAATCGTGAAAATATTGCAAACCAAAACCACAGGAATGAACCTGAAGTTTTATTATCATCATGGTGGAGACATGTATACCTTCTTGGTTTTGTGGAAATCACCCCGAAACGCAAACAAGAGAAGAAAAGTAGATAGCATCTTCAAGGAAACAGAGAGGCACCTATGTAACCCTAAGCCATGCTACATGATCAAGATTTGCCAACAGCAGGGGCAGGGGAGGCTCTTCAAAAGTCGATCCACACATGCTTTATGAGTAACAAGCCACCAGGATGTGGGCTTTCCCAAGGAGGTGGGCACCCTGTCAGGGAAGCCACCACGCGTGTTTTAGAACAATTAAATCAAAGAGTTTGGCAGTGAGGACTTCTCGGGTGGTGCCGTTGGCAAAGACAAAATGACAAGAAAGTTGCAAAGTAGAGAACCATCAGGGAACAAGTAGGGAAACGTACAGCTAGGCAGCACTTCTGCAGGAAAAGCTCAGCCCTGGGAAAGGAAAGGGATGGGATTAAGAACGGGTCTGTCTACTCTTTCTCTTTCTCCTTTTCCATTTCCTCCCTGCTCCCATTTCTGCTCCGCTTCTCTGCCTCCCCTTTCACCCTCCTGGGCCCTGCAGCCAAAGAATTTCTAGAGTGATAGAGGAACTAGTTAACACATCAGCTTAGCAGGTCAAGGCAGAGCCATATAGAAATGAGGACTACCTAAATAAAGCCCTCCAGGGATTCCCCACTTGAGAGAATGACATTGGATGACAACTTACACTTCTATGTTGGGGGAAAGAAAGTCAAAGGGCTTAAAAGGAAGTGCATAAAGTATTGTAATGAGTGTTTTCTAAGAAAACTGAGACCAAGTAAATTTAACAAGCGTTACTTTTCCAAGAAAAAGTTTCTGTATCTGGATGTCATGCCCAAACAAAAGTGATTTTCCATGGCACATTTCGTATAGGTACAGGTGCAGCAGCTCTGATTGACCAAAACCCTGTTACTAGGATAGTTCCTAGGATAGATGACAGGGTTGTTGTTTTTTGTTTTTTGTTTTTTTTTTAATTTTAGTTTCTAAGATTACAGTTTGATTATATATCAAGCTAGGCCACAGTTCACCATTCAAGGAAGCTGCTGTGAGCCAGACCCTATGGCCCAACTACAGAGGCAGATTTAGTTCTGTCTTATCAGCTCAGCATAAGGAGCTCACAGAATAGGAAATCTGAATGAACAGT
The DNA here is from genome assembly GCA_004027025.1 of Myocastor coypus. Classification (NCBI taxonomy): domain Eukaryota; kingdom Metazoa; phylum Chordata; class Mammalia; order Rodentia; family Myocastoridae; genus Myocastor; species Myocastor coypus. The sequence continues at coordinate 25,725 of PVJA010016473.1, forward strand.
AGGCTCATGAGAAGATGCAACATGGTACAGGATGACTCTTCCACTAAGTTGGGAGGAGGAGGTCCAGGGAAGGCCTGATGATGTCTAATTTGCTATAGGTGGTCTTAGGAAGCCGCCGTATTCACATATTAAGCAAGGGGAAATGAGTGTCTTCAGTAAAAGACTGAATTGTTCACGTCCCATGGTCAAACTTGAGTCTCCCCAAGCTGAGACAGATGAACGCATGTCCCAGACAGATTCAGGAATCAACTTCTGAGACAGAGTCATTTCCTACATGATGTTTGGCTCATCCTCCGTGGTGCCGGCACGACAGGTATGTGCCACCATGCCCAGTTCCAGTGGCCAGCTCCAGCAGGGCATGTGGTACAGGGGATTGAACCCCAGCCCTTGTGCTTGCGAAGGCAGGCGTATAGACTGCCAAGCTATCTCCCTAGCCTGATGTTTGTATTTTTTTTAAATCAACCTGCAATTTATATCTTAGGACTCCTCCCCCTACCTCCAGCGAAGCCAAGGATCCAAGTTACTCAAGCACTGTGGTGGGGCTGCCCATGGCCCAGAAGCTCTGAGTCTCCTTTCATTCTGTGACTCTGCAACTCAGGGAGTCTCTGTCAGGGCTGAACACATATCCAAAGTGAAATTTCAGCCTCGAACATGTAGACCACCTCAGTGACAAGCTCACTCTGTCTGGTGACAGAAACAGCTGTTCTGAATGCCTGTCTCTCCATAGCAAGACAGGAATCAGCAAGAGCAGTCCCCCAAATCCTATACATACATAAGGTTCAATGGTGTGGTTTTTAACTTTTACTCTTTTTTTTTTTTTTTAAACTTCTACTTTATAATTGATCCTCGGAAAGGTTTTTTTTTTTTTTTTTTTTTTTTTTTTTTTTTTTTTTTTTTTTTTTTTTTTTTTTTTTTTTTTTTTTTTTTTTTCCACACTGAAATCAAAATGGGTGTGATTGGTTTTGTTTTATTTTAACTAGTTTTCCTTCCTACGTGAGATTTCTGGCATACCGCCTGAGGAGTCTGGGGTAATGAAATGCGTATAGTGTGGAGAAGGGGAATAAAAATTTCTTCTTTTTAAACTTTTTTTCCACGCCTGTAAACACTCAATTTCACCTGGCAGAAAAGTTGTTCGTGACCAAAAGCTCATAGGCAAACTGGGTTGGGACCCAAAGGAAATAAAGAGAATGCTTGTCTTTCTGGTTGTGCGGAATGACTTCATAGACACTAGTGCTGGGCCTGAAAGGGCCGAGATTCTGCCCCCCCACAACTTTCCCCAAGGTGGCCTGTGCCAGCTGGAGCAGCTATCCCCAGTAGGGGAAACCCCAGAGCACCCCCTTGGCGGTCTTTCTTCCCCAGAGACATTGCTCTTGTAATACATTCCACCTGAAAATCCTCACCAGAGAAATCGCCACAGTCCATAGTTTCCTGAGCTATTGCCACTTGGTGCTGCTGGGCCACCATCCTGTGTGGAAGGTGAGCTGATTCTTATCAGGACGTTATTTATAGGCTGGTGCCTCATGCTGCATACATCAAGCTGGGATGGGTGGAGGAAGCCCGGTAGGTACAATTTTTCTGCCTTAATCACTCTTCTAGGCAGAAGATGGAGGAACATGGGTGTGTCTCACCTCCCTGGGGGGTTGGTTGTCTCTTGATAACCACATCCTCTGTAGTTTCCTCACTGCTGTCTTCCTTTTTTTTTTTTTTTTTTTTTCTTCCAGGTTCAAATACAAAGAGATGATTTAAATGATGAGCCTGACTGATAAAAAACTGTCAGCCAGTGTGCACACTGTCATTCTACAAGAGAATATATGTTTTCTTCAGGCTCGTCCACCGAAGGGCCAGCATCAGCCAACCAAAGCCTTCCTGGGTGAGAAGAAGCTCCTGAGGTAGTGTTAGTGCTTACATTCCCAGTACAGCCTTTTTGCCCAGGCAGCTTAAAACCTGAAACGCTAAAGCTCTGGCTGCTCTTAGGAGAGATAAAGGTTTGCATCACTGCCTATGAAATACGCAGTGGTTTGCCAGTACCTGGCTATCAATTAGGGAGTTTTGATGTTTTATCCAGATGAATGCAGTGGATCAAACATACCAAGCTTCACTCTTTCCTTCTGGCTTAGACAGGAAAAGTCTCAGGCCAGAGGCTGGCATGCAGTAGGAGAGTTAGTTAGGGCACAGCTTCAGGTCTGACTCTCAGATGCAGTGGCTACTCATGTTCCCAACTAATTTCATTCAAAGTGAGAGGTTGTGATAATGTTTGAGACTGAGCATTTTAAATATCTGCTCACTATTATAATTCTCAGTGCCATTTTAGAGACAAAACACACACACACACACACACACACACACACACACAGACAAAAGAGGATTATAGAGAAATGAATGTTAATTTAGCCAAAGATAATTTTCTCTCTAGAGTAAGAGGATAATGTGAATGAATTTCTAATTACAGTTATCTTTCCACGTGGGATGGTGATATTCTGTAATGCTTCTGGGTTCCCTTGGGTTAATATAAAATATCTTAAACTCTTTTTCTTAATGGTAAATAACCTAAGTTTTTGTTTCAATTTAATGGCCCTAATCATTAGAAGTTCTTTTTTTTTTTTTTTTTTTTTTTGGGACCAGAGTTCGAACTCACGACCTTGCACTTGCCCAGCAGGCACTTGTGCCTCGGAGCTATCTCCCCAGCCCCAAAAGTTCTTCTTTTTATATTTAAAAAGTAATAGGCTGTGACTGCTTTGAACAGACACCCCGCCTGTGTACTGAACTAGAATCTAGGAGTAGAGTCCATTGGTGAGACAGTGCCTATTGCTCCCATTTAATGGCCTAATCCAATTCAAGGTTTCACATTGGGATTACGATTGGGTCACTGCCTCAGTGATTGAAAGTACTCGAATCTTTTGATCTAATTGTTTTTAAACAAAAATGTGTTTTCCATGTGTCCAAGCTTCACAGTCATTTCCTAGGCAAGTGCACCAAACCGTCTGTTGGCACATCAAATTTAAGCCTTGCAAAGGTCTGATCAGACATTAGTGAAATGCATGCAAAGCAGCTGGAATGACCTAACAGAGGTAGTAGATGCTTTAGCAAAAGTTGGAATTATTGGAATCATTTTATAGTACATCTCCTAAAACATTTGATTTTTCTTTTCTTTTTTAATGAATTTAGGACAGGGTTTACAGGGTGTACAGGGTCTAACTGTGTAGATCAGACTCCTAGTGATTCTCTTGATTTTGGCCTCCCAAGCTCTGAGATTACAGGCTCATGCCACCATGCCCAGTCTCAATCGCCATCACAGGGCACCCTGCGGGTGGGCCTAGTCCCTGTATGTACCAAAGCAGGCACTTTAGTCCATTGAGCTATCTGGCCATCCCTGATATTCAATTTTTCTAATGGTTTCCTGCTACAGTTTCACTTTCTCTGAGGGAGTCCGTGCATGTTCAGTGTTTCTCACATGCGAGTCAAAGTCCTTCATAAAATGAGGACTGCATGAATGGCTGTTCATGGACAATTCCATTTGGCTTCTCCCTAAAACTAAGAAAATGTGTTTTCTGCTGGAGAAAAAAAAAGCATAATAATAACAACAGCAATGAATCTTTCAAAGATTTACTTACTCGGACAATGCCAATTTTGAGATGGATTATCGTGTTAAGAGTGCAGCCTCTCTTCTAGTTGAAAGTTTAACCAGAGAAAACACATCACAAGAAAGCAATCCAAAGAAGAAGCAATGATTTACTACAAGCCAGAATGGGTCCATGCAGGTGACAACCAAAGGACCACGAGACAAATTTTTCTTTGTATTCACAGATAAAAAGATACAACTAAATCCGAGGTAGTCTGCCAGTTAGCTGCTGGGTGTCTAAATTCAATGCGTAGAGTTGAGGACTGTTTATGGTAGAAGAAAGAGAAAGGTATACATTCATTTTACTGTATGAATGGGACTGCTAAATATGGAGACCATATTTTTGTAATGAATATAAACAATTTTACAGTTTATCTTTCTAATTTTCCAGTAAGTCCAGGTTATTGATGGTAAAATGACTGGATGCAAATACATATTAAGTTTTCATTTATTTTTCCTGCAGTATTCCTGAACACCTGAATGAAACGTTTCATGAATGGAAAGTTAATCTAGCCAGGCCCCGGATGCCTGAAGCATTATAAGAAATTGGATACTTTTTTGGATTTAGTAGACCACATAGGAGCATTGTGCAAAAACGTTAGGATAGAGAGAGACTTGATCTCAAAACCCAGAGCTTGATGCACAGTTGAAATAATCGATGCATTTTGCTTCTATTTTCTTTTTGTTTGGATGGATTCAAATTATTGGCTCACTCAATTTTCACCAGGGCTTAACACACTAAGTAACATGAACAGTAAAGAGATTACTTCTGGTAACAGATACTACTGTTCCATGGGAATTGTCCCAACTTGTGAGTGGGGGTGTGTAAAGCAGGTTCAGGAGGGGGCAGGCTGAAGTTCCATGAGTTCTCGATATTTTGTCTGAGCTCACAAACACAGGGCTAAATTTAAGAAACTATTTGAAATCTCTTTAACCCGTTTGGTTTTTTATTTTTTTTTTTCCCTGAGAATCTCCATTTAATAATAGACAGCTTGGTAGACATTTATCCAAGTTAAGATAAGCAGGCAGATTCGGTCTTCATAGCTCAATCTCAGTTGTCATGTGTCCCAGCCCTCTCACACCTTGCTTGGCAGGCATATGCTCCTAGGATGACACTTGATGGAGTGGTTTTATTCTTGTCTCTGGGGAAAAAAATGTCTATGGTAAATTAGAAAATTAAAAAGCATGAAGAAAGAGCAGAGCAAATGCAGTTTGAGAAATACAGTAGCATAGAGTCACATAATTCTCATAAGCTGGTTTATCTTTTATATTAAATAAAACAGTGGTTAGCAAATAACACTTGTAAAATATGCCTGAGCTTAGAAAAAAGGAATAGAACAAAGGCCAGTACACTTAACATATCACTTAAGAAATAATACTTTGCTAGCAGTTACAAATTGGGCTGCTATAAACATAGGTGCACAGATATTGCTATGGTGTGATGTTTGCAGTTCTTCTGGGAAAATTCCCAGTAGGGGGATAACTGGATTGAACGGAACTTCCAATTCTAGTTTTGTAAGGATCCTGCACACTGCTTTCCATAATGGTTGCACCAATCTGCATTCCCACCAGCAGTGGAGAAGGGTTCCTTTTTCCCCACAGCCACTCCAGCATTTGTTGCTGGTTGATTTCTTTATGATAGCCATTATTACTGGGGTGAGATAGTATCTAAGTGTTGTTTTGATTTGCATTTCACGAGTAGCTAGCGATGT
>PVJA010016473.1:31155-43493 GCA_004027025.1 Myocastor coypus
TGAATTTTGGGACCCTAATGGTTTTTAGTTCTTTGTAGATTCTAGATAGAAGACCTTTGTCTGAGTACTTGTTAGTTATAATCTTTTCGAAATTTGTGGGTCGTCTTTTCACTTTGTTAGTGATTTCCTTTGACATGCAGAAACTTCTTAGCCAGAGGAGGTCCCAATTGTTGATGCTTTCAAGTGTTAAATGTGCAATCTGATTTCTGTCCATGAACTTTTTGCCTACTCCGATGTCTTCAAGATTTCCTCCCACTGCTAGCAGTGACTTTTATGTGGAGAAAGCTTAAAAAGCAAATATAAGTTAATTTTCCTTCTCTACAAGATGCCCCCAGTGGAGAAAGGCTGTTGAGTTACCCTTCTGCAGATACACTTATCTGTGAAACTGTGGAAATAAGACGGTGAGTACACAGTAGGCTTTCACTTTACCAGAGCACTTTGTGTCCTCACAAGCATGCGTTTGCCAAGCCTCAAACCTAACGCAATGACCACTTCTTTCCCATACAAAGGCTCACTCTCAGATAAGTCTCCTGTGGTATGAATGTGCAGCAGAAATATAGCTTATCATTGTATCAATGACTCCTTCTTGTGACTTCTATCCTTCAGTATTCAGTAGGCAGTCATGGGGTTGCCTGGCAAGCTCAAGGACCAGGGCTCCATCCTCAGAACCACATGCCCTGAAAGTCCCTAAAATTGGGTGTGGTGATGCACACCTGTAATCTCAGCACTGGGGAGGCTGAGACAGGAGAATCACTATGAGTCTGAGTTGCACAGAGAGAACCTGTACCAAATAAATGAAGGAAGGAAAGAATAAATAAATAAATAAATAAATAAATAAATAAATAAATAAAATTTATTTTTAAAAAGCAGTGGGCTTTCATCTTTGCTTTATGAACTTTTGAACTTTGGAAAGTTTTGTTGTTATTGTTGTTTTGTTTTGGTTTGTCTTTTTGAGACAGGGTCTCACTATGCAGTTTCGGCTGGCCTTGAGCTCACTTTTATAGCCCAGGCTGATCTTGAACTGGTATCGATCCTCCTGCGTCATCCTCCCAAGTGCTGGGATTATAGGCATGCGACACCATGCCCAGATAGAAAGTTTTAATAATCTACAATCTATGCTTTCTGTTTAAGTACTTTCCTGGAATCTGTGTTAAGTGGTACTCTTATACTATGCCATCGGAATGTATGCAGCTGTATTTTAACTCTTTCCCTCTTTGGACTCTAGATTAAGCCCAAGTAGAAGAAACTGTTCTTTCTTGGTACTCACACAGGGGTGTGATCCATCCGAACTTGCCTTGGGCCATGAGGGAGGGGACAGGGCGGCTGGCCTGTAAATGAAGAAAAATAGTAAAGTCAAGCAAAGCATCCTGTTTACTTTCAGTTGGAAAGCTGAGTAGAACAACCTGCTAAGCCACAGCCTTGTTTTTGGACAGATTATGCATTTCATTAGCAGAAAGGCGGTTTGCAAAGGTACCTCTTTAAAAAATAATCACTGCACATGGAAAACAAATTGTCATGTTAGTGATCACTCCTGGAATAAGCCCGCTCTTTGATTTATTTTGACTTCCTTGAGTGGGGCTGTTTCAAAAGCATCATCTCTCAGTGCCCTGGCCCCCAGAATAAACCAGGCAAAAACTGTATCCTTGGGAAAGGACGGCCATGTGCCACTGCTATGGTCATTATTTCAAAAACTCCCCATGTGAGTAGCTGTAGATCACTGAGCCTCTATGAACAGTTTGGAGTTATTACAAATGGGGGCAAAATGGCTGGAGAGTTTATGTGGAGATTTCCAGTGGAAATCTAGTAAAAGCAAAAAAAAAACAAAAAACTTTACATATAGTGGGGAGCCTTGACTTGAAAAGCTAAATACCACCTTGACCTTTTTTCTTCAGCCATATACACAGGGCAATTGAAATAGCTTAATCCCAAGAGATACTGGAGGACTTTGGAGAAGAAAGCCCAAGGGGGGGGCGGGGATTTGAAAGCCGCTTAATTCAGTTGAAGGCATTTTAGAGTCAAAGGAGTGGAGGAAGACCACAGATCATTTTGACCTCCTGGATTCCTATTTGGTAAAAAGAAAGTTTCAGTCAAGCAGTGGCAGAAAACAGAAAAACTAGTCTGATAAAATAGCTGTAAGACTCAGAGAATCCGAAGCCTCACTGTTTTGCAGCCATAACACAGAATGGTTGATTACGGACTGAAAGGTGGATGTTTATGTTCTGTCTTAGATCACAAAATGTGCATGTCAGGGAAAGCAGAGGGTTACACTGAGTACATCTGAGGAGGCAGTTGTTCGAGGGGAATAAGTGCAGGAAGAAATACTCAGAGAAGTCAACGCAAGAACTAAGTGGTGGCCTGGATACCCAAGTGTGCCTTGATTTGCTCTGCTTTAAAAGGCACGGCTAGGAGCAGAGCTAGAGAACTGTTTCGGTACCATGCAACATTCCCTAACTTACCATCTCTGCTTGAGGATGATCTTTGGAGACAGATGAAACACTTGCCTTAAGACATCTTGCTCCGCTTGTCTATGAAAGCTTTGGTGGCGAAGAGCTCAAGCGAACAGCTTCCTGCTAAAATGTCACATATTTCAATGTCATTGATAAATCTCTAACGGCGTTGATAAGTTGGAGCTGTCCTTTCGGTCCCAATGTAACCAGGTGTTGTTGAATTTTCATCTTTCCAAATCAAATTTGATGAAATCAAATGTAACCTTGAATCATTTTGCTGTGCTTACACAGCTGAGCCTAAAAGTTTTACACCTGGCCTTGGGCTAAGGTACCATGCGGGAGGAAGCACTGTTACTAGTGTGCTCCGGGGCCTCATGCCTAGACTAGAATGCTAGAATAGCTTCGTTATAGCCCATTTGTCCACCTCAAGATCTTATAAGTATCATAAAATTGCTTCAATTCTTCAATTTCTAGATCATTTAGTGTAATCAGAAAATTTAGATCGTGATGGTATCACTCATTATATAATCTTATATAATCTTGGGCAAGCAACTTCCATTCTCTTTGTTTTGTGAGACATAAAAGTATTAAAAATACTTAAAATAAAGTAAAAGTAAAAATATTAAAAATCCAGACGATGAGATGAGCATAGTTTCTTTTTTAAATGTTGAAGATTATCAACAGCAATAGGCAATATAACAACCATTGTCAGATTCCTATCCTGTTGTTTAGCTAGGTTCTGTATCATAGTTAATGGTTTCTTCTCCTTCTCCTCCTTTTCCTTCTCCTTCTTCCTCTTCCTCTTCTTCTTCTCATTCTTCTTTTACTATTTTTTGAATTCTCTTAAAAAGAAAAAAAATTAAAACATGAAAAAGTTAGGGCCAACTTGATAGTTCAGCGGACTAAAGAACCTGCTTTGGCAGAGCTCAGTGACCAGGGTTCAATACCGGTTATGCCGTACTGGCTCCAGTGCCCAAGGGCACGCTGAAGTGGTGAATGAGACTGAGTGTGCCTATAATCCCAACACTTTGCTAGGGTGAAAACAAGAGGATCACTATGAGTCTGATATATGTAGTGAGACTCTGTAGATCTTGTATCAAATGAAAAAGTTGAAGATTATTACAGTAGCATTAAACTATATTTTATGTTGCAAATTTAAATCTGAGCGCTTATACCTGAAGTGATCAAGTTCAATATGTGCCTGCAATCACAGACTCCCAGGAAACTGAGGCAAAAGAGCACAGCAATTTCAAGCACAGACTAATTTATCAAGAGACTGTATAAAAAAATTAAAAGATCTGAGAGTATCACTCAATATGAAGGTCCTGGCTCATTTCCCAATACAACAAAAGAAGGAAATAAAATCCTCATTGTTCTAGAATTTTAGAATGAGGGAAACCCTCAAACTCATCGAAAGAGATGCTTTCCTGACACTATGCTTTAATCTCACCTAGAAAAACAACTTTTATACCATGGAGGAGATGAGAGGCTGTAATGTCACAGGCATCAGGAGTGTCCCTTCCCATGAGTGAATACACGCATCTATTTGTTCTCCCCCTAAGCAGTCCCACGACATCTCCATTTCCCCAGCTTTTTAATTTTTAATGGCTAAGTCTTCTTGGGTCTTCTTCTTCTACTGTTTAAAGAAGGATGGGATAAGGGGAAACTGAATTGTCATTCATTTCATAAACAAATGTGGAGGCTTAACTAGGCAACCGTGGATACTAGAAAATCACCAAGCATGGAAGCTAGAACTCAGTCACACTGTCCCTCTCACATATCTGTACTTTTCTCTGATTTTTCCTTAGCTTTGCTGTGCCTATCTGGGGATACAGAGCATTGAAAGAAAACTAGATTCTTCAGTAGGTGCTGGAAGGCAAACTTGTGAGGCATTTATTGAACATATAGGCCATGTGCTTTGACCATTCAATAAACAGGATCTTGTTTTATCCACAATTATCTCTGATAATGGTTGGCTGTCTACTTACACAGATTTCAGGAAAACTCAATGCTTCAGTGTTTCTCAACCTGGGGGTCACGACCCCAGAGGGGGTCGAATGACCAAAGTACAGGGGTCGCCTAAAGCCATTCTGAATCATAACTGTAGCAAAATTACAGTTTTGAAGTAGCCACCAAAATTATTTTTTGGTTTGGGGTCACCGCAACATGAGGAACTGTATTGTGGGATCACAGCATTAGAAAGGTTGAGAACAACAGGTCCAGATTCACCGAGGATTTTACTTCCTCAAATCCTTTCCTGGTAGGTCTGGGACTTCAATAAAATTGAAAAGCAGGGGCCTGGCGGGATGGCTCAGTGGTCTAAAGCGCCTGCTTAGGAAAGCTTGGGAGGCTTCAGGGACTGCAGTTCGATCCCTGGCACCACATGCTGCATAAATGAGTGAATAAACAAAGGTTCTGAAACAAGAAAAAAAAAAAAAATGAAAAGGAGAAAAAAAAATTCCTTTTCAAAATTAAATGCAGATCAATGTGCTATTTGTGTGTGCGTGTGTGTGTGCGCATGCACACATGCGTCCATGTATGTGTGTTTCATCTCTAAAACAAAACACAATGAAAATGATGGTCATATCTGTCTTCTGTGTAGATGGCCATTGAGAGGGTTGTGTCGCAGAGGGTTAGTGCAGGCATCCTCTTTGATACGGAGCATGAAAACAAAAGAAGATTGCGTTGTCTTTAATGCCTACCACATGGCTAGTTAAAATGTAGTTAGAAATGAGCCAGGCTGAATAAACAGAGGACAGAGCTTGTCTTTGACTCCTACTTCTACATTTCAAGAGGCAATATTTAGAAGTTACAGCCTGCATCAGTGGGGACAACAGAAGAGGAAAGCAAAGCAAAAGCAAACAAACAGTCTTTTCATCTTCTTGACCTAGGAATTCAGCCCCAGCATGCTTTTATGTTTTCTTTCCTAACTGGTGTTTTCTGTCTTCAAGAACTTTCCAGACAGAGTGACGTAATTCTAACATTTTAATGGCACCTTTATATGTGTCCATAAAGCAATTATTGCTTATTGTAAGAAAACTAATAAAGTAAAATTAAAAAAAAAAAAGAAAACAAATTCACTGAGAGATTGAGTAGAGATTTTGGTGCAAATTACACACATAGTTTACAAACGCAGAATTCAAGAATTTCTAATGATGAGGGTCTGTGGAGATAGCTCAGTGGTCTAAGTTCCTGGCTTGCAAACCCAGGGACTTGAGTTAGATTACTGGTACTGCAAACCATGCCATCCCTGAACCCCCAGGCATGCTGTACTGGCCACTGATCAACACCAGGCATGGCGGCACATACCTATACTCTGAGTGCTAGAGAGGCTGAGATAGGAGCCTCATTATGAATCTGAGCTGCACAGTGAGGCCCTGTACTAAACAAACAGACAGACAAACAAATAAATAATAAGAAAGTCATGAAAAGAAAAGGTACCATGAAGTGGAAGGAAGTTCTGAACTGAGAATTAGTTCTGTGATCTAGATGCTACTTTCGGGTCATTCCCTACTGTCTCCTTGTCTCTTAAACGGTAGTTGCTGTTTAAAAATAAATTTAAACTCAATACCCCAAGAGTGCTTTCCACAACGCAGTCCTTGGAGAGTGATCATCTGTGTCATTAGCACCATTGCTATTCTCACAATGATAAACATGTGGCATTGCATGCAGGGTACATGAGGACATTAAATCATGAAATATATACCAATTATTTTCATGAACGTTGCATCATGATTTTTGTCTCTGACATCTGGACTTCATTGGTTTAGGGAAGAAAGGACTTTAAGGCTGAAGATACAGAAACTCCCAGAGGTACTCCCTGTTCCAGAGGCCAAGGAGGAAGGAATAATCACTGCTTCAGTTTTTCTTTTTGTTTTAATTTTATGTTTTTATCAGTACATATTTGCAGTACATAGCATATATGTTCCTCTGAGGGAGTAGGTACATGGACTTAACACAATTTAATTCTTTATTATATATTTAGTACAGGGTCTATAGGGTCTCACTGCGCAGATCAGCCGCACAGTGATCCTCCCGTACTCGGCCTCCCAAGCGCTGGGCTCACAGGCTTGTTGCTTCAGAGGTTCTGTGTTCATGACTGTGGCGCACAACTCATTACTTTTACCACAAGGATTACAGTCAAGTTACAGTGGGGGCGAGAGTCCCACGGTCACCTATAACTGGGCATGCAGACTCATGCCGCTGCTCCGGTAACACGGAGAAACTCTCTACCAAGCAACCGAGCTGCCACAAGCACAGGTGATACAGGAGGGGAATGGAATGGGGGCCACCCAAGCGAGGCTCAGCACGTGGGCTTAGAGATGGGAGATGCACGTATCTGTGTCTCTGCAGCTTTTTTCACTATATTTATCTAATTTTACATTGATGAGTCATTCTCAAAGGAATGAAATGACTAACGATTCCATGGAGGGTAGGGTGTCTTTTATTTTGGGAAAAGAATCCAAAGCCTGAAGCCAAAGAGGCAGGCTCACTGCAGGTGCAGGTGGTATTTTGGGAAAAATGAATGTGGGTGGGAACCTTAGGGTACCTGCCAGCCCCTTCTACAGGCTTTGGCACGATGTTTAGCATGGAAGTCCGGTGGGTCATTGGAAATCCCCATATGAGTACCACGCAGAAATATTCTCCAGGTGTGTGAGGTAAGAGTGGAGTCATATATCTGAATATCTTTCTGAGACACTCTGCACTCTCTTTTGTGTCAAAACTCCCTGAAAGAACAACTTGAACTTCAGATTTGAGCCAAGTGTCTGCCGTGCTATTGAATACCCCCGTGCACACACACATGCACGCACGCATGCATGCACATGTGAACACTCATGTGCCCGTACACACTTTTCCTCCTTCTTTGACTCAGACATGAAGAAAGGTGATGGGGGAAGCAAGTTCGCTCAGTGGACTAAGTACCTGGTTAGGCAAGTGCAGGGACAGGGGTTTGATCCTTGGCACCACAGGCTGCACTGGCTCCACCCCCAGGCATGCTGAGCCAGATACAGAGTCCAGGTGTGTGGGCTGCTGGGGAGGGTGAAAACGAGAATTACTCCAAGCCAGAATTGCATCAGATATATTAAAAAATGATGGGGCTGCCCTCCCAGGTGTCCTAGGCGTGCCCAGTATCAGTAGTTACTACTTACCCACTTCCAGAGTTTACCCTGAATTTTGAGTTTCAGATAGACTTATCCTTTTCCTAGTTTTGCATCAGAAAAATCCCACTGTTGGTGGGAGGTGGCAATAATCCCGCTCAGGGTTACTGGATTTGAGACCAAGGCCCTTCTGGCAAAGGATTATGAGCTATTCCCTACAGAGATGGAGGAATCATTCTGAGAACTAAAGAAAGAGCTCACTTTTCAAACTAAGAATGAGGATGGACTGCTATATCCCTTGGCCTTGTCTGTTCTCCTCAACTTTTTGGTTTATTTGGTATCATCTATAAAAGTCTCTTAGAAGCATTGCCTTACTGTAGTATGTGTTTATGTTGTCAAGTAAAGAATGAGGCTTAGAAATCCTCATCATGCAAAGATTGTGAAATTTATAGAATTTCTAGCAATAAGATGAACATGAAGATTATTTTGTATATTTCATTGTTTAAAACATGTTAATGTGGCTTTATATGGTTTAAATTATATATATACATACATATATATATATATAATATATATCTTTTACTCTAATTTTTGATAGCCATTAACACTCTCACCCTATATGTACCTATATTTATTACTTTTTCATGTACTCATGTTCTTCTTCTTAGACAGAAGCTAACTCAGAGGTATATTTTTGTGCTCTCTTATACAAATAGTATTTTCCTACATATTCTGCACTGAACCTCATTGTTCTTCACCCAAGAATATATCCTAAGCATCTTTCCAAACTGAGACAGTTTTCTTCAGTTCCTCCTACAACCTCAAAAGGTTCTATGTGAAATATAGTCATTCACTCAGCCGATTCGCAGAAGTTGCAACTGTTTCTGGTTCTTTGTAACTAAAATGGTCGGCTATTCAGGTAAAGGTAAAAGAAGAAATTCCTATCAGTGATTGTACTGAATCAGAGAATGTTAATTTGTCATTTAGTAAATAATGCTTATTGGTTTTGACATACAAATATCTCTGCTTCAGCCAGGCCCGCTGGGCCATGCCTATAACCCAACACCAGGACTCCTGCGGCAGAAGGATAACTAAAAGTTGAAAGTTGGTCTGGGAAACATGGTGAGTGCAAGGCCAGTTTGAAAAACATGAGATCACTTCAAACCAAAACAAAACAGACAAACAAATAAACAAAATCCCCGCCAAATTTGGATAAAATCCTTTATGGAGACAGACAGAAATTTTAGTCACATCCATTCAATAAGCTTTATAAAGAGCTAATTATCAGAATACTTCTTTTCAAATTTTAAGCCTATTGATAAAATCTCGGCACACATAATGGTCATGTTCATTGTAGGAAATCTGTAGCTGGACATCGTGCATCTTTTGTTTGCTTGTGTATTTTACGGAAGGTTCTACAGGATGTTCAGGGTCTCACTGTTAGTTCAGACTCCTAGTGATCTGCCTGTTTACAGCCTCCCAAGAGCTGGGATTATAGGCAGTCGCCACCACGCCCAGTCTCAGTTAACCTTTCTGCATGCTCCAGAGTCGGGACCCACACAGCAGGCTACATCATATATCTTGATTCTTTCTTTCCCAAGATACCTCTCGTCCCTCTAACCCCCCTTTCCCTCCCTCTATACAAAGCTTTGCTTCCATTTTATCCTTTTCAAAAATCTTTTTATTTTCTTTTTGCCTTCCTTTTCCCCCTTCCTCCTTCCTCATTCCTTTTTGAACAACTTCTTCACATTTTTCATGTTAAGGACATTATCAAATTGTCTGGCTCAGCCCCCAGGGAATCTGCGGCTTTGGCTTTTTATTTTTATTTATTTATTTATTTATTTATTTATTTTATTTTATTTTATTTTTTTGAGACAGGGTCTCACTGTGCAGTTCAGGCTGGCTTTGAGCTCACTTTTGTAGCCCAGGCTGGTCTCGAACTCACAACGATCCTCCTGCCTCAGCCTCCCGAGTGCTGGGATTACAGGCGTGCACCACCACGCCTGGCTGACTTTGGCTTTTTAAAGGCCCCATGAGACTGACTTTCAAATTCATGTAGGTGAGTTTGATGAAGGTGGTTTCAAGAGTTTTTTCTTAGATCTGAGGCATACAGACTTTTGAGATTACAACTCATACAGCATAGAGAAAATAAAATGACCAATTTCTGTTATGCTATTGCAGCATTATAATTCATATAACTTGAATTTAGAATTTATTAACAATTATAATTTAGTAATTTTCATGTGTGGAATCCAGCCCCCTCACAATTGATCCCCATGACTTAATAGTATAAAAAGACCTGAAAATTTGTCAGTCAGGCCCTCAGTACAAAACACTGGAGATTTGTGCTGAGCATTCTCCAGCCTACTGTCACCCACATATACTAGATTTATGGTTGTAATAGATCTTACTCTTTCTTAACACATATCTAAGGGCCAGGGAGATAGCTCCATGGCACAAGTACCTGCCTGACAAGTGCAAGGTACTACGTTCAAACTCGAGTCCCACAAAAACAAAAAACAAGCAAATAAACACAAAAAGACCCACATATCTAGTAAGCATAACATGCAGGATTTTAGATTAATGACTGTGTCAGTTCTACCACTATTAGTAGAACACTGAGTGACTGCCAACAGGACTACATCATCAGCCAGGAAAACTGTCCTAAGAAAGTCAGGTTGGTATTGCCCAAATGGTAGATGTGCAATATGGTGTCTAAGAAAGAAGAGATGATCTATGGAGAACCAACTTTTAAGATGGACAATAAAGGAATCTCTTTCAAGAATATTGATATATGCAGCTACATGTCTGAGATATCTTGTGGAAATTTTATTTGCAAGGTATTTTTATTGTTGTTGGCTGATAGGCTGGAGAAGAAGTGATTGTTGTGTCTGAAGGAACAGCAGCTCATTTCTGCTCAGCACATCCAGGTTTGCTCAGAAAATTGGCCAGATTTCACCTCCAGACTTAGACAATTTCAGCATGGAGAGAAGATCAACATGACAGGGGGCATAAATGAATTGACAGGGCCAGCTAGATGGCTCAGTGTTCTAAAGCACCTGCTTAGCCAAGCTTAGGCAACCACAGGGACGGTGGATGGATCCCCGGCACCACATGCTGCACCAGCCCCACACCCAGGGCAGGCTGAGCCAGCCATAGCATACATATTAAAAATAAATGGATTTACATATCTGTGTCACCAAGTCTGGGGAGCAACAACTGAAATGCTCATTTAATAGCAACCCGAGTTATAGGACATTTAGAAAATCTATGTCTCCATCTTGTACTATGAACAAATACTGTGAAGACAGACAGCAATATGCATTGTAATGATTATGGTGGCTATCCTACTGATGTGTTCTGAACCTGTCTCATTGCTGTTTCTTTCTCATTGAAATTAATAAAAGAAACAAAGAAAAGTAAATCCTCGATGTATCTGTCAATAAACGTAACTGTCAAACCTCATTATGTGACTTTTCTCCTATTTTCCCGGATTTCCATTTAATTTTACAATCTAATATAATAAAGGACAACTAGAACATGTTGCCTTGAAATGTTCATTAATTCCAATTAGAGGATATTCAACCACCGGGGGGAAAAATAACTTAGTGAACTGAATATTTAGTCTGGTTCTCTTTTATTTCTTTTCCCTATGTACTTTCTTTTAAATGTAAAATTAATTTAAAAAATTAATTATGTAAGCCTATTTTTGTCTCTTAATAGATGCTAAAATTGTTAAATAATTACAGAGATCCTAAAATTAGGATTCTTGAGAAATAAGACTCCTAATGATTATTATTTTTTCTTTTCTTTCTTTCTTTTTTTTTTTTTTTTTTTTTTTTTTTTTTTTTTTTGTATTTTTTTGGGGAAGGCTCTACAGGGTGTTCAGGGTCTCATTACTATATCGGACTAACAGAGATCCGCCTGTTTACAGCCTCCTAAGAGCTGTGATTACAGACACAGGCCACCATGCCCAGTCTCAATCGCTATCTCACCGCGCTCTGGGGCAGGGCCGGCACAGCAGACCCCACAATCATAATTATTATAAATCATCGACTCTTCTTAAAGGAATCTCACAGGCTGACAGACATCTATTTCTTAAAGTTAGGATAGAAAATGAGAGCTTATACACTGATGTACACAGGATGAATCAGATATTGGTCTTAAGAACCTTCAAGGGGTTCAGCATATTGATCATAGCACAATGTAACGCTAAAATTATGTTTGGAATACATGTCACTCTTGTCTTTTTGATATATACTGCTCCTTGTGTAAACTCAGTTACTGTCATTCTATCAAGAGTAGTACTTGAAAATAAGAGGCTGGGGCAAATACCATATTCTTGAAAAGCTACAATTTTGTATTTCCATGAATTTCCAAATATTTGTGTCAAATTGTGTAACTGCTTATATCACATTGTATGGAAAGTTAATAGAATATCAATGATGGCCAGAAAATATCAGTTCCAAGCTAAGTCAAAGATATTTGATACTCAGAAAGCCAGTGATGATAAGCTCAAGTACCTATGTTACAGAGTAATAGTATCACAAAGCTTTTCTGATGGAGAGCTAAAAATGTAAGTTAACAGACCAGAAATTGGAGAAAAAGAAGGGCTATAAGGATAGCCAATATTTTGGCCCTAGCCCTTCAAGGTCAAAAAAGACCCAGGATATAAGGGAACCTGTGCTGTAATATCCTATAACTCAGAGGTGTCCCAAATTTCCTGGTCAAGGAGATTATGGGACCTCAGAGGAAAGGGATGAATGAACTGTGGTGCGTCTAAGGAGAGTCA
>PVJA010016474.1:0-43396 GCA_004027025.1 Myocastor coypus
AAAAAAAAAAAAAAAAAAAAAGTAATGTGGATTTAGAAAGGTTAATGTTTAGTTGTTTGATCAATCTTATATACCTATATGTATTAATCTAAACTGATCCAATGATGAAAATATGTAATATAACCATTGTTAAATTTAAACAATAAAAGAATTGGAAAAAAAAAAAATGGCCTGTTTATGGTCCCTCTTTTCTCCAGGTGTCCCTGAAGGTTTTACCTTGTGAAGGCCTTCTCCATCTCCCATGCTTTCCATGCTTGGTAGATTTACTTACTTGAGCTAAAATTTCCCAGGCCAAGGATTTTAAGTCCCTAGTCCAGGTGCCAATATTGTGTTAATATTATCCTGTAGTTATTGTGGGCTGATCAGACTCACAATTTCCTCAAAGAGTGGATGGTGAGGGCTTAAGTAAATGAGTCAAATAAAATGAATTCAGGGCTCCAGGTAGATCCAAACCCTCTCACAGAATTCAGGATTCTCTGGGTTAAGATCAAGAACTTCTGTAGGCAGCCCATATTTATTATGTTTTCAAACAAAGGAGGGGAATATTGAAGAGGATGCAGGAAACTGGGCAGGACTTGGGAGTCCCTCCAAGGGTTTTCCAAGTAAGACATTATTTTAATTCAGGAGAACTATATTATTTCCAGGAAGGCTTTCAGCTGTGAAATGCCTGTAGCTATAGTATTTATTTTTTAAAGAGAATGGCCTTTGTCTAACTGAGGTTGAAGCCAGGTGTCCTTAGCTGTGGCCATGTCTTGTCCTTTGAGGTCTCATGGCTTCATCCACCATTAGAGGTTTCAGTGAGGCCAGTGACCTACAGTGGCTCACTTACTATGAGTCTGTTGCCTTGGGCAAACTACAAGTCAGCCTGAAAATCCAATTGATTAACATAAATCCTGCTCAGAGCCACTTCATAGCAGTCTCTATCATGTGCTGCTAAGGAAATACTGAGAATAAGCCTTGTCCCTGCTCTTCTCCAGTGGGACTTGTTTGTTTATGCTTGGTCTGAGTTTTCAGTCCTATTTGGTTGGTGGTATGTGTGTATGGATTGTGTGTGTGTGTGTCTGTGTGTGTATATGTGTGTGTGTGTATATGTGTGTGCATGTACATGTTGTACACTCATGTAAATGTTATCAAAATTCTAACCATGCAGATTGCATAAAAAGCACATTCAGGAAGTCTGTCTCCTGTGCTGTGTGTGTAACACTGCAGTAGGCATGGCTCCGCATGCCCAGTAGCCTGGGTGCTCAAAGCCTGGGCCCCAGTAGGCATATTTAGGTACATGGGATGTGCCAGGGGCAGGGAGGAGGAGGAAAATGACAGGGCTCTTGCCTAGCAGAGTTCGTGCAGGTGCCAGGTACAGAGCCCAGAGCCCAGCCTGTGGTCCTACACACCCTGGAGAGCCCTTATAGACCTGGAGTGGAGATGGTAGGTAGCTGCCCAGTAAGCAAGTTCAAGTTAAAGTGCTGGGTGAGTGACAGGGCTGAAAGGGACTAGCTGGCCAGATCCACTGGAAGCCATTAGGTGATGGTTTCCCCCATGGGGCGAGCACAGATTGAGAGGTAAGAAACTTCAGGAGAGAGCCCAGGTTCAAGGGTAAAGGACAAGGAGGGCTGGGAAAGGCTTACCTATAGCCAGGAGAAAAACCAGTCAGGTGAGATGAGGTCCTAAAGCCTATGAGAAGCAGCTCAGAGTCGGGTCCACTGGGTCTCACTCTAAAAAGAGTCAGGTGGGAGAGGACTGAACTTCAGCTCCCAGTTTGGGAACAGAATTAGTGCTGGGCTGTTATTACCATGGGAGTGGGCAGAGGGTACAGTAGAGCAGAGGACATGAAGGTGCAGCCATGTGTGGCCAGCCATGGCCTGGGGAGCTTTCACTTTGTCATGGGAGGAGTCACAGAAATGGGGACAGGGCTAGTGGAGGTCAGGGAATAATGGAGATGTGGAGCACAGAGTGAGACACAGACAAGGAGGGAATTGTTATAATCTCAGAACCTGGGAAGCTGAGGCAGGAGGATTGCCATGGGTTCAAGGTCAGCCTGAATGCATGGTAAGACCCCGTCTCCAAAAACCAAAAAGGAGGGAAAGAGGAACTGTCATGGTTGTGACAATCCCATCCTCAGGCAGGTATGGGAATAGCAGGCAGGAGAGGGCATGGATGGTGGCCAATGGGAGGCACTAGCTTTGCCCACTTTGACAGGAAGCAGCAAATCCCAAAGGGCAGAGGTGCCTGTGGTCTATGTGGCCAAGGAAGAGTTTTCCTTTAGATCTGATCACAGCAATAGGTGCAGATGATCTTCAGGGGCAACAGGCGGAGTGGGGTGGGGTGTCTGAGGGGGTGGCTGAGTTATTTTTGTTTAAAGTCTGAAAGTGCACCCCTCAGGGTTCATGCCACACAGCAGGAATAGGAGCTGGGTGGTACCTGATTCTTTTAGATTTCTACTTGTGGAGGAAACAGATCTGTTATGTGCTGAGGTTCTTCACACAGGGAAAATGAGTGTTATTCCTAATTCCTATAACTTTTTATTTATAACAACCTTCCTGAGCTGCAATTCACCCCATTTTAAGTGTATAATTCACTAGTCCTCAGGGAGCTAAGTATGGCACAAACACTAATAGTCCAGCTACGTGGGAGGCTGGGTAGGCAGATCACTTAGGACCAGGAGTAGGAGAGCAACCTAGTCCATACAGTGAAACTTTGTCTCCACCCTGAAAAGGCTTTTAGTTTGTTATGTAACCTCCACTTCAATTTCAGAATGCTTTAATCACCATCTGACCCTGCCTGCTGCAAAATCACTCTAAGCCCCTTTAGCTAAATCCTTGCCCTGTGAAAGTACAAATCTATTTTCTGTCACAGGATTCACCTACTCTAGACATCTCATATAAGTGGAATTGCACAGCCTGTGCCTTTCTTGATGTTTGCTTTGACTTGATGTTTTCAAGCTCTCCAATTCCTCAACATGTTATTGTGCTTAGTTTCCTTTCCTGGCCAAGCAATATGCCATTATTTGGGCATGGCACCTATTGTGTGTCATGTGCCCACTGATGCACATCTGTGATGTTTTTACCTGTTGGTGATAATGATTAATATTGCTATAAATATTCACATGCTAGTTTCCATTCTTCTTGGGTGTGCTCTTACGAGTAGAAATGATCCCTCTATGAGAAACAGCCATACCATTTTACATTCCTATAAGGTGGCCCTGAGTACTCCACTTTGTCCACCATGACAGTTAAGCTGGGTTATCAACTTGATGGACCTGAGAGCTGTCCAAGGGACTAGCAGGAAACTAATATGGGTAGATCCTGGAGGAGTGACCTTCAGTACCATAGATAGCCCCCAGGCCCATCTGCTCTGGTGCCCTTCCTCTGTGCCCTGCCTCCTGGCCACCATGAACCGGGTAGCTGTGGGCCACAGGGCCCTACTGCCATGAGGTTTCTGCTTTGCTGCCAGCTGACCATGGACTGAACCTTCTGAAACTGAGCCAGAGTAAACCTCTCCTCTTTTAAGCTACAGGTGTGGGCTACTTTGTGGAGCACCAGGAAAGCTAATATAGCAAATGCAGACTAGAGAAGTGGGACTGTTGCTCTGAGTACACCTGACTGGGTGGTGCAGAAGCTTGTGGAACTGGTTTATAGGAGGCATTTGGAAAGGTTTGGGGATGGTGGCTACCACAGCCTGAGAATGCTGACACCAAAGCAGGATTCTGATGGATTTCTGAAAATCAGAATGCTGATAGGAATGCAGTCAGAAAAGCCAAGCTCAGCAAGTTTCAGTTGAGGAGGAGAATGCTACTAGGCATTGGACTAGAGACCATGCTTGTTACATTTTGGTAAACTTATCTACATTTTGTCCATGCCCTGAGACTTTGAAGGAGTGAAATTAATGGTTATGAACTAACTAAATGATCTGGCAGAATACATTTCAAGGCAATGCAATATTCAGGCTGTGGAATGGGTAGCTGCTTTTAGTCATGTTTATAGGGAGAACTGGGAACAAAAAGCAGAGCAGAAATATTAAAAAAACTTAAAATTTTTGCTAAAAAAGATTCATATGCAGAGTTGGGAACTGAGGGAGGTATGGATGTTGAAGTGATTAGTGCCACTAAAAACAAAACAAGAGCCAGGCGTGGTGGCGCACGCCTGTAATCCCAGCACTCGGGAGGCTGAGGCAGGAGGATTGGTGCGAGTTCGAGACCAGCTTGCGCTACAAAAGTGAGCTCAAGGCATAGTGAGACCCTATCTCAAAAAGACAAAAAAAAAAAAAAACAAAAAAAAAAAACAAAAAAAACCCAAAGCTGGAGGTGGTGGCACATGTCTGAGCACTTAGAGGCTGAAGCAGGAAGATCACAAGTTCAAGCTTAGCCTTCAAAGCTTAGAAATTTAGTGAGACCCTGTCTCAAAAAAAAAACAAAAAAAAAAACTTAGAAAGCAAGGGAGAAAGGAAAGAAGAAAGGATGAAAGCAAGCAAAAAGAAGAAAAAAGGAAGGCTCACAGTTTTTTTTTTTTTTTTTTTTTTTTGGCGGGACTGGGGTTCAAACTCACGACCTTACACTAGCCATGCAAGCACTGGTGCCACGGAGTTATCTCCCTGGCCCCCAAAAAAGGAAAGAAAGGAAGGAAGAAGAAAAAAAAAAGGAGTAGAGATATAGCTTAGGTTTTTGGCTTTAATCCCTAGTATTGGAATGGGGGGGGTGGGGGAGTAGGAGAAACAAGTACATTGACTCAGGACAAGGTTCCTGAAGGAATCTCAGGATTTAGCAAGACCCCCTCTATTTCAGAGCCAAGGTGCAAAGTATAATTCTTTCATTTGAGAAGAGTGTGTCTGGGTTCCTGCTCGAGAACTGATTCCCTAGGATCCCATTCAGAGTTCTCAGCCAGTGGCTTGCTGGTTAGCTCAGTTGTTTAAGCACCTGCTTGGGCAAATGCAGTTAGGCACAAGGGACCATGGTTCAATCCCCAGTTCCACATGCCTTACCACACCTGCCCTCAAGGCAGCCTGAGCCAGCTGCCCCCATCCCCAAAATCCTTCAGAGTGCTCAGCCATGAAGACACTTGGGCTGCTACAGCCTTGGTTGAGAGGGGCCCAAGCTGGAGGCAGACCTTGGTGTCACTAATATGGTGTTGGTTGTAAAAATACACAAAATACAAGAGTTGTGAGACAAGGCAGGCTTTCACCTAGATTTCAGAAGGCTTGAGATTCTAGGCAAGGAGTCCCTGAGAGGGCAGCATATGCTAGTGTCCTCCTTACTGAGCTGAGGGCCTGAGAGGTTGGGAGGTCATTGCAATGAGACAGCCCTTTTCTCAGTGTGGGGGCTTAAGGGGAGGACAAGTTGGTCATTTCTGTTGTGCTGTGGCACCTGGATCACTTGTGAAGGACACTTGGACTTGCAGTGCCTCTGGAAGTAGGTAAGAGAACACAGCCACCTGGTTGGTCCCAGTACTGTTGTCTCGTTGAGATGTCACAGAAAGAACAGATCTTGAACTTTAACTTCTTTGACTATAAAAAGGTAAGGCAAACTTAGCTTTGGACTGTTTTCTTTTAGGAGTTGGAGGGGGAGAAGAGCAACATTTTCCAAATGCTTTTTATTTTTGTTTTGAAACAGGGTCTCTCTATGTTGTGGAAGTTGAACTATGTAGCCCAGGCTGGCCTCAAACTTGCAATAATTTTTCTGCCTCAATCTCCTCAGTACTGGTATCATAGGTATGTGCCACATTTGGCCTCAAGTCCAGACACTTTTACACAGCTACCTCATTCACATGCGGTCTCTGCAAAGTTCCAAGAAGGCTTACTGGACAGTGGGATCCAGGGCACTGTGAACTCCAAGGGAAGTCAGGAATTCCAGCTGTAGGTGACCATCAGCTCACTGTTGCAGGGTCATCAGAGTGCAGAACCTCAGGGTAAAACAGCTGCGTAGCTGTGGAGCCAAGGGGCCACCAACACATAGAAGTATTAGAAACATGGTCTTGGATTTGGGGGAGCAAGTCCCCTGGCTCACACTCCCTTCAATACAGCCAACCCTGGAGACCCAAATGCCCCAGGCCCAAGGCCTTTGCCTATTTCACTGTGGTTCAAACAGTCCTTCTTGCTTGGGTTCCAGACTCCTTCATCACTGTCGTTCCCTCACAGACAGCAGGAGCTTCACCAGATACTGAAGTGCCAGGGGCTTTAGCCCAGCTCATCTGCTCAAAGATGTAAGTTCCTTCCTGTTCCCAAGGGTCCCACAGCCACATCCTCCTTCCCTGAGTGAGTCCACAGTGCCAGCACCATCCATTAGTGTTATTCCTTTGCTTGTTTCTTTGGAAACAGGGTTTTGCTACATAGTTGGGGCCAGTCTTGAACTCACTGTGTAGCTCAGGCTGGCCTCAAATTCATGAAGCCAAACTAGGTAACAAACCCAGTTACTCTGCTCCACCTTTGAATTCCTGAAATTAGTGCCACTCAGTGATGGACGTACTGGATGCATCATGGTTTTCCTGCCGATGTTGCATGTTGGGATTTGTGTCATGTAGTGTGGCCTCTTGGTTGGTTTTATAAGCATAATGCACAGTAGGGACTTGGGAGCTCTTTTGGTTGGAAAAGCCTAGTGGGGGCCCTGAGACAGAAGTACTGGGAGTGGGCTCTGCCCAGTCTATGGCCTCTGCCAGTCACCTCAATATTTAGCTTTGGCCGCACAAACCCCAGACAGGGCTGAGACTAGATCTGTGAGGGAAAGGTTGCTATAGGAGCATGACTTGCTGAGATGGCATGGCCAACTTAACACTTAGAAACTGCTCTCTTCTGAGAAGCAAGTCTGTTTCTTTAAAATAAGCCTGTGCCAACATCCTTGGCGCACCAGATGAGGCCAGTGGTACCTTTGCCTAGACTCCTAAGCTTCCTGCTTGAATGCTGGAAATTAGACATGTATTGACCCACCAATTTGAAGACACCTTTGTATGGCCTTTTTATTCACTAGACTTTCAAAGGAACAGTTAAAGAGCTGAGACCCCATGGGCTTCTAATCTGCACAGCTATGACTCAGCTGGGGCCTGTACTCGTACTGACCTGCAGGACCTCAACTTCCCACTGCTCTCTACCCACACTGAGATAAATCTTCATCTTAACATAGGCCAGCCCAGACCAAAAGTGACAGCACCATGCTGTTCTAGAAAAGCATCCCATAGAAATGGCCACCCCTGGGACACGGGTAATAGCACTTTTGCCCATTGTCCCAGGGAGGCTTGGTGCAGACCTAGTTCCTCTACCTGGTCCGGGACTTTGGCATACTTGCAGCCTACTGGTTTATGAGCAGTAATACAGAAAGGTTTCCAGACAGGGGATCTGCTCACTGGCAACTTACAGTGTCACTAGTAAACTGGCAGTCATCAGTTACACTGGAACTTGCAGACTTTCATGTAGAAATGGGTGTGAATATAGTTGCATCTCTGATGACTTACAAGCACCTGAACTTGGAACCCAATGTGGAGGGAAATTCTGCACATTAAAGAAACACACTTGACTTTTTCCCACCAGTTTTCCCTCACTTATAATATTTTATTCTACACCCAAAGTTAAAAAATATAGTTTCATTTATACCTGAAGTTATAGATGGATATTAAGTTTTACCCTGAGGGCAGATGAGTTTTATAAAGTGAAACTATAAAACACTTTCCACAAGAAATAAATTCCACCAAGAATACTGTATCACTACAAATTTTATTCAGAAACCCATCTTTGTGTTTTTTTTTTTTGTTGTTTTTTAAAAAAAATTCCCATTTTATGAACTGGTTTGGTCAATCAACTACAACACTTTCTAGCAGACATACGGTAAAAATGGCATGGCTCAGAATCGCCCAGATCTTTCCCGATCTCTTGACCTCCTCCGGTCTCGCTCCCGACCTCCGCCACCTCCTCCACCGCCACCTCCACCACGACCGCGGTCTCTAGACCGAGAGCGTCGCTCCCGGGACCGGGACCTTGATCTATGCCTGCAGTCAAGGGAAAGAAACACACAGGTGTCAGGGCTGCAGGTACAGCATGGTTCTGCAAGTATGGACCTCTTGAGATTTAAGGTGCTGGGAAAATGCACTTTTGAACAGAACAAATGTGATACCTTCTACCCTCTCCATCTCAGAACTGGTGATCAAGGCAGGGCATAGCACCAAAGGCTCCCCACCTCTGCCCTCTGCCAACCTTAGGAGCACATCAGGCTGATCTGGGGGTAGAGAGGCAGCAGTTTTATTCTCTGATGCTACTTGTGGTCAATGAAAGAAATGCCTCAACAGTGCTTGTGCTTCCTGATACCTATACTGGAGAGAAGTGAGAAGCCTCTTAGGATTGGAGGCCAACCTACTAGGAAGCCAGTGATGCATTACACAGCCTGGGCAACTTAACCTCTCTGCTATGGAATGAGACAGGATGGAACATGACATGACTGCTGGGCTAATCTTTGGTTTTGCTTTTGGAGATAGGGTCTCAATATGCCTTCCAGGGTAGCCCTGAACTCACTACACTGGTAACTTGTTCCACAAATGCTTGTTTGCAAGCAAAAGTTTGGTTCACAAACAGAAGCACCTGGCAACATTTGTTGTTTGTAAACTCTGCATTAGCTCACAAAAATAGCTGCTGTTTTTCTTACACAATTTTGGCCAAGTTTTTCAGAATTGTGGAACATGCGTGAGGTACTAAGTTACCATGATATGCAGCCCTGGCTGGCCTCACAGCTAGGTATTTAAAGGCAGGATCAGGCAGGTAAGACTACTGTACTCAATTCTGTCCATGGTTTACTGGATGATACAAGTATCACCAAGGGACATATGCAGTGTTCACAGGAAGTTACTATGAGAACTGCTAAACATGCTACTTCTTAGTAAGTAGCTGTTTTATTCAGTCCTGGCCTGACTGAGCCTTGCTCACTGAGCAACAGGACTATGCAGCTGCTACCTATGTGCAGATACATGTCACGTTTTTCCCAAAGCTGGTGCCTTTCAAGGACAAAATAAAACCTACAGAGAGTCTGTCTTGGGCAACCCACGAATTTCCAGCGACACTCAGAGTACTCACTTCTTGCGGCGTCGCCCATACAGCTCTCGCCGCAGCTCTCTGGAAATTGGCTTCAGGTGCATGAAGTTGCAGAAGCCTCCTCGCGTGCACTCCCTATAGGGAAGGCAGATGAGTTCAGGATGCTGCCAAGCACCCCTGAGGTACAAGTGCTCACTATGTGGGGCCCACACTCACCCCATTTCATACTGACGGCAGCAAGCTTCCCTGAAGTCAGTCACAGGTGAGAGCTCAGCATGGATTGGTTGTCCATTAAACCAGCGGTTATTCAGGTCAATCACAGCCTTCTCTGCATCCTCCTCACGACGAAACTAAAATGACCAAACCAACACTCCTCACTCACATTCCATCAGCCCACTGCAAATCCCATATGCACACAGGTAGAATGGTGGTGTACAACTGAAAGACCAGCCCTGCCTTTATTTGCAGGGAGACCTTAGATAGTCTATGATCAGACCAATGCTACCTTTATTTTCAAATTCAGTTGATTTAGAGTAAATGTGACATGTGCAGAAAATGAGACCTGTCCGTAGTCTGACAGCTCTAATCCACAGCCACACAGTCAGGGTTTCCAGTTAGCAGCTCAGAGTTGCCCACTTCCTGCCAGCTGGACTGTCATACTCCTACCTTGACATACACATTCCCCACAAGGTGGTCTCCCAGGTTGTCACAGACGTTCATCTCCTCCACTTCCCCATACTTCTCCTCCATCTCTGTGAAGACCTCCTACAGGGAGAACACAGCATATGAGGACCCCATCCCACCTAGAGAAGCAGCACTGTTGCTCACGGTGCCTACTGGAGGGAAGGGTGCCAAGTCCTCTGGTGACCAGCCAGATGGGGGTCAGAGATGTGGCCAACCGGAGTGCTCACCTCAAAGAACTCATCATAGTGCTCCTGCATCTCCACATCGCTCACGGCACCTGTGGATGAGAGATAGCTCACTGGTTAGAGACCAGCAACCAAGCGTGCTTGTCCTTAAAGCTCAACTGCTACAGTGACACATGATTGTCTAGAGGACACCAGGCCAGAGCTGCGCACTACAGGAGCACCGATTTACAGGACTCAAAAGTATGCTGAGATGGTTAAATTCCCCCCACAACAGTCTCCATTCTGGCTATCAAAATAATCACCAGTTTTAATCAGCATCAAAAGGGCATTTTCAGAAAGTGAGGAGGAAATGGCTCTCAAAATAGCATTTTTTAAAATAAAACTTTCTTTTAAGTTTAGAATAGAGGCCAAAAAAATACATTTTTTTCCTTTATTAGGTAAAAAAGCAAGCCAAAATTTGGGTTCACAATTAACAGCTTATATGTCTAACTGGTTTCTTTTACACGCTGCCAGCCACAGAACACTAAAAAATTCTTCTGATGTGATTAAAACCCAAGTGACTAGGCTTAGTACCAACACCAGGTACAACCTTAGTATTTTGAATGCCCCTGAATAAAGGGAAAGCTACAATGCTTTGCTGAAGACAGCATTCTTATTTTTATTCCAAAACTATTCTCATCAGTTTTCCACATTCACATGCACTAAGTGAAATCATGTCCGTTGCATGGGTGATTTTGTAAACTTATACTCTATCCCCATTGGCATCCTGTCTACCACATTTTATTGTTCAAAGTCAAGTTCCTTTAACCTAAATCTGAGAAATCATACAGTATCATGTCAATGAAGTTGTGTTCAAAACAGCTAGGTCAGAGGCTGGTAATGGCTCAAATGGCTTTCAGGCTGGGCTGACTTGGGCTTCACCACCTTCCACAGCCACATTCCTGGACAATACATAAGCTGAGGAACCCAGGCACTGCCCAGCTGGTGTGCCACCAAGGACATCTGACTAGATCCAGGTCCACAGAGTTCAGAGTGGTTCCCTTGAGTTCATTCAGAACCTTCCTTCTCTATCAGAGAAAGAGCTAGGAGAATGACTTTGAGTCCCTTTCCTAATATGGCTGGGGCTGTACTTTAGTTGTTTCTGAAATTCCAGGAACTCAGTTTATATTAAAATCCAAAGCTTATGGATAAGCCAACTGTTTAATGGCCAGTCTGCCATGGTACCACAAACAGCAAGCGAGCAGCTGGCAGGGACATCCCTCTATCCACAGTAGCAGTCAAGTGACAAACAACAGAAAAGGCAGAGGCTGCTCTAGGAGCAGCATGGATATTTCAACATAATTGAAAACTCATTTCCTTTTCCATACCAGAGAGAACATCAAAAGGAAAAAAAATTTAAATGGCTGAAGTTTTAGCAGCTTTGCAAAGTGTTTCCTTTAGTTATTTTAAACTACTGACTATATTCATTTTGCCTTTTTTTTTTTTTTTTGGTACCAGGACCTTGCACTTGGCAGGCAGGTGCTTAGGCCATTGAGCTAGCTACTTGGCCCTGCCTAAAATTTTTGATTAGTCAAAATGACTTGAAAGCAAAAAACCAGTACATTAAGATACTGATCAAAAGAACATATTTAAATGGCTCCATATAGTTAAAGAAACACAGCTTTGAAAATGACCTTTTTCTTTTTTTAACAGCAATGTCATTCTTAAACTGGGATTCATTATTTAACATTTGTCCATGCACATGAAGCTCATTTTTCTAAAAATGAAAGGGTATGTTAAAAGAACCAATGACTTTACTTAGGTTAACTGATTTCCTTTAGTAACTTTGTTTGATATGAACCCCAGAACAGGAATGGTAAGTAGAAGCTAAATGTTTAGTTTACAGCATATGCAAAACAAGAATATTATGACTTGAATGAAAATAGATATGAAATAAGCTAATGCAACACTATTGTCGATACAACATTGGGGCGGTGAACAACCAGGGAAAGGCTTCTTAGTTGCAGTTACTCAGTCATTTACTTCCCATTTGTTTTTACCTAGGGCAAGGCCAACAAATTAATGAGTCCATAATAAAGACTTCCCTCCACTGATACCCAGCCCCACCCCATCCCTGGCATACCAGGGAATGAACCCAAGACACTAAGCGACTTCCCCAGAACTATTTTTTATTTTGAGACAGGGTCCAGGGTCTGGCTCAGTTGCCCAGAATGGCTGTGAAATTGTGATCTTCCTGTCTCAGCCTCCCAGAGTGCTGGGATTACCAGTATGCACCAACATGCCAAGTTAACCCTATTTCTTCTTTAAACAATACAAAACACCAGGTATTTTAAACCAGGATTACCAAGTAAATTCTGCTAATATCAGATTCAGGGAGAGAAATCTCTACTATGAAGTCAGTACTAGCATCAGAACCATGTAGTACCTCAGCAGAAAAAAATAAGAAAATCCCACCCCATATAGAAAGGTGCATCCTGCCATGGGATGCCCAAGGGTGGCTTGCACCCCAGAACCCCGGAGGTTATATCAAGGTGCCTGACTCAGGCCTGCAGCTCTCCAGGGTAGTCTCTACTTTTTCTACTGTTTTATATTTGAATTGGTGATTGGCAAATCTCTATCCTGTGGTTTGGACTCACTCGATTTTACCAAGGGTCCAGGCATTCATTGCAATGTACCCATAAATGATTAAATCCCAATTTAATGGATAGTTGCAAAAATTACAATTTCACTTCAGAACTTTTCAATGTCACCAATCTGTATCCTGTTCTTTTTTGTCATTATTATTATTATCATGGCCAGCTCAGCCTGCCCTGGGTGTGGGACTGGTGCAGCATGTGGTGCTGGGGATCGAACCGCACAGTCCCTTGTGGTTGCCTAAGCTTTCCTAAGCAGGTGCTTTAGACTGCTGAACCATCTCCCTGGCCTGTATCCTGTTCTTTAAAAACCTCCACTCCGCAAATACAACCTACGCGTAACACCTCCTAGTACAGGAAGAAACCAGGTGTTTCCTTAAGGTCAGGTTGGATCTGCTTCCCCACCAGGCACCCTACGTTTCCCACAGGTTACACACTAGCTCCTCAGATTGGGGACTTATCTATGCAAAGTAGGTGACTGAAAAGTGCATCTCTTCTGCCAAGCACTTATTTGACTGTGGTGCATGGCATAGGTGTGGCAGGAGGGCTCAGGGATCAGTGCAAATTGCAGACTCTTGTCTGGGAAACACCAAGCAAGGCTCTCAGAACGAGAGAGGCCTCCAAAGTGGAGCTGAAGCAAAAATTGCTAATGAGAAATGAAATCTGAAAAATTTTGAAGCAACATGCTTTTGAGAGTTCTGGAAATAGAAACGTTCCGATACTGCTGCTCTTAAGAGGGAAGAACAGAGCTCCAACTCAATCCCGGTGCGCCCCCAGGATGATGGTCCAGGTATGGGAGGAAGAGCAGCAGGTCCGAACTGTTTCAAAAGGTGCCCTGTCCCATCACAGCTGTCCTTGTGAAAGGGGCAGGAGGCGCTCAGCTCTCCAACAGAGGCTTCCACGGGCCAGGGGACAAGCTCCTGCCACCTCTCTCGAACTCGGCCCTTGACACTAGCACAGCAGGCCAGGTGGAGTGGACACTGAGCTCTGACACGCAAGCCCAGGGAACCAGGGAAGAACGTGTATGAACTTACAGCGCAAACCGTCAGCAGACTGGGAAGAGTTTTGAGGGTTACGGTAAATGTTCAAGAGGGCAATGGTCTGAAATACAAAACGCAACAACTTTATATTATGGAAAATTAAATGTAAACACTTCACTGGTTGCCTTTGGTGATCACTTCAGTTGAGAGTCAGTGCTGAAAAAAGAGCAGGTTATTTTCTTCAGAAGCAGAGATGTTCCCTTAGTTGGTGGCTGCCTTGAACTACCTAACTCTACAGTGACAGAGATCTCATGAGATGCCAATACTGTACTTCTGCTTACAGAGTGCAGAAACAACACTCCACCTCAGATCCCAATCCAGGCCAGCAACTACTAAAATGATCTTAGATGTAGCAGAAAACAAACAGAAAGAGAAGTGCTTCTACAGATGGATGAAAAAATTGCTATATTAGAGAAATACAATAATTACATGTCATGAAATCTCCACTTCCTAGAGGAAAAATTGTAATGGTGAAGTAAAACCCACATTTATTGGGCAACTTACCTTGTTGGTTCCTTAATTTTCCTAGCATTTTTAATTTACAGAAAGAACTTAATAAAGGCCAAGGGTTCAGTCACTGGGAAGCCCAATGATCGGCTGCTAAATCAAAAGCCCGCTTCACATGGCAGGCACTCTCCCGACCGATGGTGGTCAGTGGAGAGGCTGGCCAGTGACCTCCCTAGTAGAGCCTTCTGAACTTGGCCTCATCAAGTTCTGGCTGTGTGCGCCACGCGGTTCCAGTACCTTGTCCTGTTTGCAACAGCTCTATGTCAGCAGCTCAGAGCCAACATTATGTCTCAATTAAGAGTGGGCTCTTGAACACCATTGTCTTAAAAAAATTTCTCCAACTGTGGGACTTACAGTGTGAGCCGTCAGCCGTCTGTGCACTGTTTTGGGGATTACGATAGATGTTTTGAATCAAGATGGTCTGCGGGGAAAAAAAAATAAAAAGGGGAATTCTACTGGCTGCTGTGCATATATCAGACAATTGCAAAGAGACAATTTGTTTGCAATGGCTAAACGTTTTTGTTTTTCCCGCAAGTCAGACATTTTGTCCTGTGCAGAGTACACAAACACCATCATATTATGAAAACAGAGTCTGAGCAGTGACTTGGGCCAAGTCAGCCAGCAACCAAGAAGAAACTGTAGATTGTTTTGAGTAGTCCCCATTATCAATAGTGAAGTGCTTTAATAAAAGGTAAGTAATGGCACACTAACACTGTCTTGTACTTTAAGCCAGCAGACACTAAGATGTCAAAAAAATCCACATTATAATATTCCCCACACAAAATTAGTTTTCTCAACCAAATGCATAGCTCAACTGTATGCAGGACATCAAGTTCTGTGGTCTCATTAACAAAATAGGCACACCAAGTGGTCATGGATACCTGACTCTTATTTACACTTTCTTGGTGGGATCTCTGTTTACATAATACAATAGTTAAAACATTTGCTCTTTTCCGATCCTTCTTTTAAGGAAAATAATCCTTTTAGCCCTTGTCCTTTAAACTGGATCAGGCAGACTTGAAACCTTACACTGTACCGTTCTTCTTAAAATCAAGTTGTCTGAAAAAACAAACCATGTTTAAGTTAGTAAGCTAATATAGTACATGAATCTCATCGTCCACATCACCTTAAGCAGCTTACAAAGAAACCCACCCTGAATTATGCTAGATTTACAAGCTAAACCAATACACACATGACTTAGAAAAATAAGTGTTGAGTCTGAGCGTAGAGAAGGCAGTTTACAAGTTTTTCGCAGACCTGGCTCTACTTTGGGCCACATGTGAAGGGGCATGGCACGTGGGTGGCTATTCAAGGCTTGCTGCCACACCCTCCTGGAGAAAAGGCCAAGAGAAGACTGCGTACTGGGAACCTTAGGACTGAAGCAGCCATTCGGGGGTTTCGTAGATCTTATCTTTCAGCTTTCTACCAGAACTACTAGGTGGAATGCCTCTTAGGACAAGCTAAATAGAACTTAGTTATACAACAGAAAGCTCCACAGAAAACAACAACATGGCTCCATTAAAATTAAGAGTGGACAGCGTGACTTCCAACAGATCAGAACCAAAAAAAGATGTTTGGTTAACATACCACTGATCCACTGAATCTTAATGGTAGTACTACCTTGCTCTGACCCACAGTGCTTAAACTCCACATTTAAAATCCAAGGTTCACAGAAAAAATGAAGCCAAGTGCTTCTGCTTGTATAGAGGACATTCTCAGAAGGAAGCAGTTTGTCTCCCAGACTCCCAGCTCATCAAAGACCTGGGGAGACACATGGTGCTTAAAGACTGTATGACCCATGGCCACTGGCTTAGTGGGGGAAAATAAGTTAATAAACTAAATAAATTAAGCAAAAGTTTAAAGTGCTCAGACATCCTGAACACTAAATCATCTGGCAATCAAGAAAAAAGCGAGAAAACTCATGGTGCTTATCCCCTCAAAAAATACATATTGTGTGTGTGTGTGTGGTTTAGGGGCCTAAGTTATAAAATATAAATTTCTTTCTCTCAGATCATTTATAGTAACCTACAGAAAAACAGGTCTAGGCTGTGAGAGGGGAAATGTGGAAAGAGGTATCCTTGGGAGAATGCAGGAGCTACCCAGATACTAGAGTTGCACATGCAGATCCTAGGGTGGCAGCTCTTGACCTTCCGAAGTTCACACATTCTTACGTGCTTGGGTGGATTCTGCTTACTGCTTCTATGAGAGGTGCACTCTCTTTTTGATCATTAGTGTACCTTTGTAGGACACAAGTACTGGTCTTTTTTTCTCCCTCAACCTGTTGTAAACAAAACTAT
The DNA here is from genome assembly GCA_004027025.1 of Myocastor coypus. NCBI lineage: Eukaryota > Metazoa > Chordata > Mammalia > Rodentia > Myocastoridae > Myocastor > Myocastor coypus. The sequence continues at coordinate 16,344 of PVJA010016474.1, forward strand.
CAAAATCTGAAATTTGGGGATGGAATGAACTCAGGGCAGTTAAATCCAAGAGAACAGATCGGCTATAGACAGCAATGGATGTCTTCTACTACTGTTAAGTTTTATCTTAATGTTTACACAACATGGCACAATCTACTATTTGCTCAACTTGGGCTATGAAAATGGGGATATTCCTGAGGTGGTGGGCCTAAGCAGATCAGTACCATGCATTAGCTGACAGGTAACTGTCAGAATCCTGTAAGCAGTGGCTGCATGAGCGGAGGAGAAAAGTGCCTGGAAAAGAGATGCAGTGAATGCTGCCATCACCACAGATCTATGAGAAAAGGTAAGAACACATGAGGCAGACACTTATTTTTAAAAAGTTTCCAATGGGAGGAGTCCCCAACAGGGATGGTTCACTTCCTTGAACAAGGGAACCCATGAATACAAGTACAAAAATAACACAATCTGGGAGGTATGACTCCTTCAATATGTTGAAATTATTTATCATGTCTGAAAAGTACATGAAAGCTCAAGAACTTATGTGACAACAAAAAGAAAGAAAACAAAAAACAAACCTGGCTAAAGGTCGGTTTATTGTGCAACCGAGAGCACCTGTCTCCATGACGACATGCTCCAATTTTGAAATAAAATGAGCAGTTGACTCTGCAAGGGAAAAATAAGATCAGATTATTTTGCTAGGAAGATAGAAGATGGAAATGTTATTAACATGCTTTATCTTAACACACTACTCCTTTTATTTCATAGAAGCACAGACACACAGCTTTTTACTTATACTCTTTCCCTTCCTTGAAACATTTCAGTGTGCCTGGACTTCACATCCTTCTATGAAAATGCTGCTCCTCCAATAAAGCTCACACTAACTTGACCCCAATTTCTCCTCATACTCTTATCTGCTTTCTTTAAAAAAGTCAAGTATGCATGAGTCTAAAACTAAATTCAACTTAACTCTTATCTGCTCTACTTTTCCATGGTGAAATTCTAGCCCAGGGGTCACAGCATAATGTAAGAGGGATGGGGTGGGGGCTGACCAGCTGCCTGGGCAGGACTGAAACGCCTACCTCTGAGTCTCAAGTTATTATCCACAAAATGAGGAAAGCACCACCCTGACACTGTTCCAAGGATCAGGTCTCATATACACATGCCTCATACACACGATTCGGTGCTATCACTAGTCAAGAAACAAATAAAACTCAGGTTTTCTTCCAACTTGTTTAAGACCAAGAGGAAATTTCCATGTGTTTAGGAGAAGTAACTCTCTCAATTTCAATAAATGGGAAACAGGCTCCCACAAGATCTAGCATGTCTCTGGAACTACTCATAACTACTTTCTGCCTCTACACCAAAACCCTAATACTTCTCAAATGTCTCTGTGATCACATCAAAGCAACTCAGCACCTGTGTAGCAGCAATGTCAGGTGTCTGGCTCTGTGACGAGTTATGAAATTTTACAAATTATTGGCTGGACTCCATGTTTTAACTTGAGGTGTGAAGGCTACCCTGTAGATTTCTTTTATAAAACTTATACAAGGGTCATGTTTAGGCAGTCAATTTAGAGTTAGTATCTTAGGCATCAACCTTCATGAACCATTTGTATTTATCATCAGGCAGCAACAAAAGATATGCAAGTCTGTAAATTTAGCAGAAGAGAATGAGTACTGTGTGTAATTTACAAACTTTTATGGTCCATTTGGCCAACTTAGTAACAAATCTTTAGCCTAGTCAAATACGAATGAAATTATTATTATTGGTCTTTCTGAGACGAGGTCTCACTATGCAGTTGTCTGGCCTTGAGCTCACTTTTGTAGCCAGGGCTGGTCTCGAACTCACACTGATCCTCCTGCCTCAGCCTACCAAGTGCTGGGATTACAGGCATGCGCTGCCACGCCTGGCTGAGATTATTTTTGACAGTGCCTCACTATGCAGTTTACGTAGACCTTGGCCTCACTGTGTAGCCCAGGCTGAGTTCAAACTTGCAGCAGTCCTGGGCTGCTTGAGCCTCTTGAATGCTGGGATTATTACTGGCATGTGCCAGCATGCCTGGCTCAAAGTTTTTAAAAACATATCAGAATAGCCTGGTGTGGTGGTACATTCCCAGTATTTGGAAGGCTGAGGCAGGAGGATCACTGTGCGTTCCAAGGCAGCTTGAGCCACACAGTGAATTCAAAGCCAGTCGGAACTACATAGCAAGACTCTGTGTCAACCAAAAAATTCATCTCATAAAGGACAGAAATCAACTAGACAATATTCAACTATCCCACACAAGTAAAATAATACTTGTTCCTGGTACTTCCAACTAGTTAATTATTTAGAACTTAGTATAAATTAATCAAAATTTTCAGATCTGCTTATTAAACTAGTGAAATTTAAAATACTGATATGAGAAAACGGTGATTTACTACCATCAACAAGCTACTAGAAAGGCTGCTCTATACCTGGATCTAGAGTAATGTTCATAACTTAAAATGTGTATGTAGTTAAGTCACACATTACTGCTGAACTGCAGGCCAGCCTAGGCTACTTAGTTCAAGTAAGCCTGAACTACACAAGGACACACTGTGTCAAAAACAAAAAAAGTAGATAGGAATCAGTACCTTCATTTTCAGGAGTTGATCGTATTTCCTGTAAGCTAGTCCACCTAAAATAACTTACTTTTTGAATTAAAACTTCCTTTTATTACAGTTTTGCCTTAGTAGATTGAAATATTTATATGAGGAACATAAAATTGTTTCTGGATCAAGTAAGAGTTTCTTAAAATATTGAGAAAGTACACAGAACAGCTTTTCACAAGACAGAAGCTGTGGCAAACAGAAAAGGGGAAACCACTGCTGCCTCCAATTCTGTCTGTGAGACCTCCAGCCAGGGAGGAGGTCTCTTTTGAGAAGTTGGTCTACTCCTCCAAGTTTACAAAAGGCTCACTTCCAAGCCACTTGTGACATCACAGCATTTACAGTGTATTCTTCCATACTAGTAAGCACATTTTAACTAATTTTTTTATAATTATTCTCAAAGGGCTCCCCCTCATAAGACCCAGTTTTATCCATCTTTGAGTCCCCTTAGGCCAGCCTACAGTTGACACCCAGTAAATGTTTCTGGGGTGAGTAGGACTGCGAAACTGGGCATAAGAATTAGTATGAGGAGATATACCCCCTTTCCTAAACAACACAGGAAATTCTATCATGTGTAAAGAAGACATGTGACAGGACAACCTCCATCCTGGAAAACAGAAACATTTTTAAGTTCAAAAAAGCTGCATCAAAAACATTAGATGACAAATTTAAGGGGTTTTCATTAAGAACAGATATTTGCACTAAGTTTTGTAGAGCACTCAAAATGGCCAAGAACGTTAACTTCTTACTCAAAGAGCAGATTATGCCAGACACTCTTTAGGGTTTCAAAGTCAGAATTATCTTTCAAAGTGTCTCAAGAGAGCTGGGTGCGGTGGCACACCCCTGTAATCCCAGCACTTGGGAGGCTGAGGCAGGAGGATCAGTGTGAGTTTGAGACCAGTGTGGGCTACAAATGTGAGCTCAAGGCCAGCCTGGACTGCATATCGACACCCTGTCTCAGAAAGACATTTTACCCTGACCTGAGCCAACACTGGAAATAACGCTCCAATTAAACAAAAATGAAATTAAATTTATTTGAACCTAATAACTAGGGAAAGCTGCCAACCTTAAAAAACAAAACAACAAGAAAAACAAAACAAAACAAAAAAACCACTCCCCTCACTAGAACATAAAAGCACTCATTTCCTTTTTTGCTTGACACATGGTCTCGCTAGGCAATTCCTGCCGGCCTCGAAATCGCTTTGTAGCCTACACTGGTCTCGAATTCGCAGTGATCCCCTTGCCTCAGCTTCCCGAGTACCGGGATTACATGCTTACGCCACCACATCCGGCTGAGAAATGCAAATTTTATGTATTTCCTAAATCTGAGTTTTTTTTTTGGTACTGGGAATCGAACTCAGGATCTTACACTTGCCAGGCAGACGATTGTACTGTTGAGCCACATCATCCCTGGCACTACCCATTTTCTCTTTCTTTTTTTTGGCTGAGCCTGGGTCTCGCTATGCATGCATTTCAGGCTGGCCTTGAGCTCACTTCTGTAGTCCAGGCTGGTCTCGCACTCACATCGATCCTCCTGCCTCAGCCTCCCAAGTGCTGGGATTACATGCCAGCGCCACCACGTCAGGCTCATTTTCTAATTAGCTACAATCACCAACTGTTGTATAAGCGGGGTGCGACTTCCAGGGTAGGACGGCTAAGCCCGGAATCTGCGCGACACTTTCCTAGGTCAGGGGTCAGAGGTGCTGCTCGCGGCCAGACCTCTGCTCAGAATGGCCGTGAACTGGTTCGCAGGATCGAACCCACAAGTGCGGCCCAAGCGGCTCAGCGCTCCAGTACTGGTGAGCTAAGCGGCAGGCCTAGGCCGACGACGACAGTGCAGGCTCACGAGGAAACGTGCTAAGGCGGGGGGGGGGGGCAGGCCTCCGAGGCGCGAGTCCTGAGGCGGGAGACGCAGTCGGCGCCCATTTTCCCGCGCCGCCCATGAGGCGGGCAGGTCCACAGCACGCAAGGCCGGAACGGCCGCCGCTCTTTCCCTCTGTATTCTCCCTCGCCGTCCCGGCCTCCCGTCTACCCCGCGCCGCGGCCACCTTCCAGTCTGCGCTCCGTGGGGCGGTTCTCACTTACTTGTCTTTTTCGGTGCCGAAGATGGAGGCCAAATACTCCGCCATTTCCCACAGCTGCGGTCGCCGACCCAGCCGCCGACGCCACCGACCCTGCAGACACCCGCGAGAGTCGTCACCGGATGCGACGACGCTCTCTCCACCCCGACGTGGCGGCGCTGACCAATTGGGAGAGGCTCTATCTGCGCATGGGCGGGTCGCAGTTCTCGCTCAGGCTCCGCCCCGCCAGACACGTGCTCTCGCGCACCCCCTGCTGGTAACCTTTGGCCGTGCTGAGCTCCGGGACTCCTGCACAGTACGCTGGCTCGGGGGTCCTGTCCAGTGTGGCAGGGACACTTAATCCCTGCCCACTTCTGCCCTTGCCAGTGTGTCTCCCCTTGCTGTTTGGAGAGCAGCCTGTTTGGAGAGCTAGGGACCTGCTTCTGGGAGGGGTTCAGCCCCTCACCTTCTACCCCTTGAGGCAGTCATTTTCTGATGTCCACAGTTACCAACCTGTCTAGTTACCTGATTTCCAGCCCGACTGCCCTGTAAGGTTGGGACAGAGCCAGGTCCTCCTGTTTCTGCACACCCCAGGTCCCTGCTGTGTGTAGGCCACGGGGTCATCTTAGCTTAAAGGATTTTGTTAGGACGCCATTACTGTTGATCACGAACCTCTGTGTTCCGGGATGGATGACTGACGAACAAACTGGAGACTTTGTGAGAAGAGCAAGTTTTGAGCTGAAAGGCAAGACCGGAAACTGGACGACAGATGCTAGGCCAACAAGTGCATACTCCAGGAAAGATGTCAGCAGGGAAGTTGGAAGAGCAGGCTTGGCTCTGGATCTCTGGAGGAATGCAAGGGTAAGGGCCGTTTGTGGGGACTGAACAGAAATAGGAAGCTTTCAAGGAGGAATTAATCTGGTTAATAAAGCTGGGGCAGATGACCAGACCAGGGTCACCTGCACTGTCCACCCATTTGTCCTCCATCTGTCTATCCTTCTACCCACCTATTCATCCACCCATCTGTTCTTCCTTTCATCCATATCCATCTTTCCACCCATCTACCCACCTATCCATTCATCCACCCATCCACCTATCTACTCATTTTTCCTTCTGTCCATCCATTCATTTGTCTGCCTGTCCTTCCAGCCAGCCACCCAACCATGCCTGCTATGTGGGAGCAGGTGCTCAGATACAACCCAGAAAGACTAACCTCCACTTACAGGTCTGTTGGACACTTGCAACCCAACTTGTCTCCACTTGATCTCATTTTTTCCCCCTCCTCCCATCTCTGGACCTTGGGTTCCATCATTTAGTGACTGCTCACTCACCTGGATCCTCCTTGACTTTCCAATTATTACTTTTGTGGAGGCTGAGCAAGTTGTCTGCAGCCCAGCAGTGATAGTAGTCCCCACCTCTTGTCCATCTTGCTTTCAATGGCATGTGCTAAGCAGCCATGATGTTGTGCACAGGTCACCCTTCATGTCATAGTATAGAAGCATGACTTGATGTGGAACACAGAGTTCTTCCCAATGATCTGTGACTATTAACTTGGAGCTGATGGAAATCTGTGAGTTCTGCAAGGACCAGAGGAACAGACCAAAGCAAATGGGCTCCTGTAATGTGTGACTGTTAGCACAGCCACCCCTGTGGGGTGAACAGAGTGCAGGCTGAGCCAAAGACAGTATGCACGGATCACTTCTTTTGGCCCATTCTATCACATCTTTATAAAAGCCATAGTCTGTCACCCTGATTATGTGGTCTTGGACTTGGTATCCATAAACCCTTCATCTTTTTGTATTTTTTGAATGTTGCCAAGACTTTCACACACCACATAGAGCATGCGTGGCAGCAGTAGGGTTTCCTTGACTCCTTTTAATCTCTGCCCCCTTCTTCCTCTGAGCTGGTCCTCAGTGCACTTTTTAAAAAAATGAATTTAGGACAGGGTCTATAGGGCATTCAGAGTTTCACTACATAGGTTGGACTCATAGTGATTCTCCTGTTTTCAGTCTCCCAAGAGCTGGGGTTACCGGTGCATGTCACCACACCCATTTTCAGTTGCTGTCTCAATGTGCCCTGGAGCCAGGACTGGCACAGCATGTCAGTTATAGAACCCTAGCTGCTGTGCTCTGCCGAAGCAGGCACTTTAGTCTGCTGAGCTATCTGACTGGCCCTCTCATTCCCCGTTTTTTAAAGAAGCAGTATGTCTTCTGCTTCGCACTCTTCTTTTGGCACTGGGGCCCAAACCTTGGGAACACTAAGTACATCCCCAGCCCTCTTTTCTTTTGTTTCTTTCTTTTTCTTTTTCTTTTTTGTCTTTTTGAGTCAGGGTCTTGCTATGCAATTCTGGCTGGCCTTGAGCTCACTTTTGTAGCCCAGGCTGGTCTCAAACTTGCACTGATCTTCCTGTCTCAGCCTCCCAAGTGCTGGGATTACAGGTGTGTGCCACCATACCCAGCTTTTTCTTTTCTCTCTCTCTCTCCAAATGTATTTAGTACAGGGTTCTACAGGGCCTCACTACATAGATTGAATTTGTAGTGATCTTCCTGTTTTTCAGCCTCCCAAGTGCTGGGTGGGCAATTGCTGTCTCAGTGTGCCCTAGGGGCAGGGCCTATATAGCACTCTGAGGATCAAATCCAGGTCCCTGCTACTTTTTTATTTTCAGAGTCTTGTTAAATTACTGGACTTGGGTTCAGACTCAAGGTCTTCCCACCTTAGCCCCCTGAAGTAGCTTAGATTATAAGTGTGCCCCTGCCATACCTGGCTGCTATTCCCCTTTCTAGATGACAATGGGTGCTCTGGGAAGGGTACAGATCAGATGCGGTTACTTCCTACAGGGCCCGACAGTTCCCAATGCCCTGAGCATGCAGGCATCTGTCTTCCTATCCCTGGTCTATCTTTCCTACCAGGCTTTGGGTGCTCGAGGACCTCATTTTTTTGGGGGGAGTACTGGAGCTTGAACTCAGGACCTTGTGTTTGCCAGGCAGGCAAGCTTATGCTGTTGAGCCATCTTCCTTGCCCAAGGACCTCAGTTCTGTCTTTTCATTGTTTCCTGCTAGAACAGGTCCATAAATCTTTACATGCAATTCTAAAAAATGTACAGCTTTGAAAACAGGAATTTGTGTGTGTGTGTGTGTGTAGGACAAGGTCTATAGGGTCTATAGGATCTCACTACACAGATTGGACTCCTAATGATCCTCCTGTTTTCAGCCTCCAAAGAACTGGGATTACCAGCAACTGCTACCATGCCCAGTCTCAATCACCCTGTCAATGCACCCCAGGCAGGGCTGGCACAGTATACCAGCTTGCCAGGGATGAACCTTGACCCCTGAGTCTGTCTAAGCAGGTGCATTAATCTGCTGAGCTATCTAGCTAGCCCCTGGAAGTTTTTTTTTTTTTTTTTTTTTTTTTTGGTAAATTTGATGCCAGAATTCATTTTGCTACAAAAACTGACCTGGCCCAAGGTATTAGTAGCATCACAGTGTTCCAAAAACAGTGCCTTTCCTGTACTTTGGTGTGTGTGTATGTGTGTGTGTGTGTGTGTGTGTGTGTGTGTGTGTGTGGTGTGTTTTGCACAAGGGATTGAACCTTGGGGCTACTGACATACTCCTAGCTCTCTTCACTTTTATTTATTTATTTTTTTCAGATGAGATCTTGCTAAGTTCAGACTAGTGATCATTCAGCTCCTGTCTCCTGAGTAGTTTAGAGACCCAGCCAGTTTGTTCCAACTTTTAAATTTGTCCTTTTACAACCTTGGCTTTAATTGCACTATGAAGAAAAGAGTTCAGTGCTTCCCACTGTTCCTGTGGAAACCCTGTCTTAACACAGGAAACATAAACCAAACTGGGAGGCCCTGGTAACTTAAGAGACCAAAGACACAGCTGAGCTTTTGCAGCAACAGTGGTGGCCAAGAATCACGAGAAAACAGGAACTGTGCAAGTGTAGGGATCCTTGCCAGGAAGGGTTTGAGCAGAGTTGGCAAGGGAGGATGCTGGCATATGCCAAGGAGTGGATTGTTGGTTGTGAAACAAGCTGGATGTAGTAGGAGGAAGTGAACTTTAAAGGTGAGCATGAATATTCAAGAACTGAGGTGTAAAGCAGTGGGAACAGCTGAAACAGGAAACAGGTGGAGTGGCACAGATGGAGTTTCTGAGGTCCTGTCCTTTTGAGGGCTTCAGTCTGGGCAGTGTGGGTGCGGAGCTTCCTGCCCTGCAAGCCAGGGAGGTGGGAGGAGTCTGCAGGTCTGGGGCGGAGCTGGCAGGTTGCTAAAAGCTGCTGGGGGAAGAGGTGCCATGTCCTTCCCAGCTATGTAAATGAGCTCCCTCGGGAACCTGAGAAACATTTTCTGCCTGGCATAATGCTTCTGTGCCAGGATCTCACAGCACAGCAGGCCTGAGAGAGAAACCAGTAGACTGATAGTTCTACCTCACTGCTCCGTCATTATCCCTTCCTGGATGGCTTCTGAATAGTCATGCGTCTGACATTTACTTTTTCATACTAGGAGAAGCTGGAATAGGAATGCATGCTAGGGCATAGGTTGAGATTTTCTTGCTGTTAGATGGGGACCTGGGCTTCTAGTGCCACTTCATTTTATTTTATTTTATTTTTTGTATTTTAGGGAAGGTTCTACAGGGTGTTCAGGGTCTTGATAGTAGATTGGACTCAGTGATCCACCTGTTTACAGCCTCCCAAGAGCTGGCATTACAGGTGTGCACCACCATGCCCAGTCTCAACCACTGTCTCAGCAGTGTGCCCCTGGAGGTGGGTCTGGCATGGCAGGCTTGGGGATCCAACCCCTGGCCCCTGCACTGGCTTACAGGTGCTTTAATCCACTGGGCTATCTGGCTGGCCCTCATTTTATTTTATTTTGGAACTGGGAATTGAACTTAGGACCCTGCACTTGCCAGGCAGGTGCCAAGCCATGGAGCTGTATCCCTACTCTGGTATCACTTCAGCTCAAGGGCTCGGGTATTTCATATGACTACTGGCACAAGTGTGGTCTGGACTCAGGCCTATTTCTTTTTGTTTGTTTGTTTGCCTGCTTTTCTTTTTTAAAGACAAGATCTCTCTGTGTAGTCCAGGGACTCACTATATAGGCCTCAAACTGCAGATCCTCCTGCCTCAGCCTGCCAAGTACTGGAATCACAGGCATGTGCTACCACATCTGGCTTCAGCATAATTTTTGAATCTGGAGATGAAGCCTGTCCTGTGGCAGAAGAAGACAGTTAGCAGCATCATTATTTACCAAAGACATAAGTTGGGACAGAGTGGCTGGGACGACCCCCCCCCCCCAAATTGGAAACAAAACATCTTGCCTTTCTTACACACACAGCTCTGCACACAGGTCAAAGAGCCTGCCCTCACCCCTCAAACTTGTGGGGTGCAGTCCATTGAGAAAGGGATATCACTTCTTACACACTGACATTAGAGCCAAAAAAGGGCAAAAACTAAATAGCAAAATCACTACATGAAAGTTAAAGGAAATTATTAACAGAATACAAAAATCAAAACAAATTGAGTACAGCAGGGCATAGTGGCACATGCCTGTGAGCTCAGCACAGGGGCAGCAGAAGCAGGAGGAGCATTGTGAGCTAGAAGCCAGCTTGGGCTGTATGTGAGACCCTGTCTATGAAATACACACACACACACACACACACACACACACACACACTGCCCCCAAAACATAAAAGGCAGAAAATAATTCAGAAGCAACAGAAAGGATCTCACAGGAGAGGGCAGCAAAGCCAGCAGATGATTGCTTGGAAATGTGATAGAGAGAGTAGACCTTGCACATTGATCAAGGGGTGGGGGCAGAAGAAATAGGGATGGACCCCAGGGGTGCTCAGGGTGCTTTGTAGAGATGACTCAGTTTGTGTGTACAACGAGCTACGTTGTGCCATTCTACTTGAATGCTCACACAGAGTAGCACTAAAAAAATAAGAAAAATTGCAACTTGCTGAAATTGACTCAGGGAAAAAAAGACAAAAGAAAATAGGAAAGCTTACAACCACAAAAAGAAAAAAAAAACAAAAACAAAAAACAAACAAACAACAAAAAAACAAGACCAGTAGAAACACACATGGCCAGCAGAGAGCAACAGATCTGCTGTCCATCAGGTGAGTATGATCAGCGTTAGAAACATAGCTGCATGTTCCAGAAACTTCCATAAATGAGGAAGGCAGAGAACACACCTGCCATGCTTTAGGAGCAGCCCTACCAGAGCAGATAGCAAAGATAGACAGAAAGCTGGGGTGCCCAGTAGAAGTATAAACCTGGGGCATCACTGAGGAGCTGGGGACCCTCTGTCCCCTCAACACTCCTGGCCTCCTGCAGGGCCAGGGCCAGGGCGAGGGCCCAAGTCAGGGCCCAGGCCAGGCCAACCTGCTGGGGTTCCCATGGTGCTGGGCCCAGGAAGAGTCAGGAAGCAGGGAGCTTTGGGGTGGCTGCCTCTGAATGTCACTGTCCCTCCTTTTACTCTTCCTTTTCCACAAGCTTTGACATCCACACTTTGCCCCAGGCTCCTTTTTTAGGTCACCCAGGCTGAGATGATGACAAAGCTGGAGTGATTCCAGTGAAGGAAGACGAGCCCGGATCTCAGGATCATCTCACCTTGTTTACCATGTTAGCAGATGGGAAGAGAAAAACTCATTCGACCATTTTAGCAGTGCAGAAAGTGATAGGGGGAGGGGATCTAATAACAAAAGTAGATTTGGGGTTGAGGTCATAATTCTAACAAATCACTTGGAGAATGTTTCTTTCTTTGTGTTTTTCAGACAAGTTTCACTATGCAGTTCAGGTTGACCACGAACCTAACTTTGTACCCCAGGCTGGCCCCGAACTCACAGCAGTCTTTTTGCCTCAGCCTTGACAATGCTGGGGTTATAGGTGTGTACCACGAAGTACAACTAGAAAAGAACGGAGTTAAAATAAAATCAGGAATATATGGCAAGGGACTAGGTTTTAGGTGATATGAAGGAGTCCTGGAGCTGGGCATAGTGTGCGCTTGTGCAATTGGGAGGCTGAGACAAGAGGATCTTGGGAGTTTGAGACCAGCCTGGGCTACAAAGTGAGTTCAAGGCCAGCCTAAAACTGCATAGTGAGACCCTGCTGGAAAGAAGAGTCTTCTCTGCAAAAGAAGAAGAAAAGGAAGAGGAGGGGGAAGAAAAAGATGTAGAAGAGGAGGAGGAAGAAGAGGAGGACCTTACCAGCCTCATCAACTATGAAATGGAATTCATGTTCCACAAGGCGATGTGTGTGCTTTTAAGAGTAGTGCCTGAAGGATGCAGGGGCTACAACATACTGTCTGGGATATGGTTTAAAATACCACAGCAAAGCAATGAGTAATATTAAAATTATGCTTGGAATACCTGTCATTCTTGTTTTTTAGATTCATGCTACTTCTAATGTAACTTCAGTTACTACTATACTCTCTCTCTCAAATAAATGATTGGTTTAAAATACCACAGCAAGGAAGAACAGAAAGAGACAGGCAGCAAATTGAAAGAGCATCATGATTGCTGAATCTGACTGAGGCCTCTGCATCATTTTTTTTCTACTTACAAGACTAGGCTGGGGAGATACTCAGTGGCATGAGCACCTGCTTGGCAAGAGCTAGATACTGAGTCCAATCCTCAGTAAGAAAAAAAAAAAAAAAAAAGAAAGGAAAGAAAAGAAAAGAAATCTACTTTTAGAAGACTATATGAGCATTTCTGTAGGTGAAAATGAGTGAGGCAGAACTTTACTTCCCTGTCACAAATAATCGGTGACCCTCAGGGTGGCCAGCAAACAATGGTAACTGCATCCCTCCTGGGACCTCACCAGGGTGGTGGTGGGCTGTGATGCTTGGTGTGGGAAGAATTCTCTCTGATCGCCAAGGGTCCTCTCCCACGTTGGCTTGTGATGCCCCCATGTGCGCTGTGGGATCTTGGGTCTTGAGTGTGTTTCGATGAGCAGGACACCCGCTCCCTCCTTCCTTTGGGGCATGGTGTGGCTGCCAGGGACAGTCTGGTGTGACCTGCTGACCGGGAGGAGCCTGGGAGAAGGCTTAGTGGGCACATTCCTGCCGTGCTGCACAATGCCCATTGCCTGCCACGCTGGATTTGTGTGCAAACGCGCCCTCTCGCCCCCCAGGGCTCTGGAGTGGAAAATCTGGTGCTGCGGCTTTGTACAGGGAGACAGACTGCTGGCGGCATGGGAATCATCTGCTTCCAGTCAGTGTCACCTTCAGGGCATGAGGGGCCAGAATGCTGAGTAAGCTGGGGGACCGAGGGGACCTGGGATCTGTGTGCGTCACACATCACACACCATACACTTGCATGTACATACCTGTGCTCTTCCGCATGTGCACGCACCCTCCCTGTGCACACACACCACACGCCAGGCCTGTTGCTGACACCATAACAGGCACTTCCTGGGTACCTGCCTGTCAGTGTGATCTTGTGTCCATGGTTTTCCCAGTTTCTTCTGTAAAACAATAAACGATTGCAAGTGGCCATGCCAAGCACCATCTTTTCTCTGATGGGTGGCAGGAATTCTGGGCCCCCAGGAGATGCCTGAGTCTGGATCCAGCGCTGGGCACTGTAATTTCCACCTCTCCTGTTCTGAAAAATGCAGCTGCCTGTGGTAGTGGGAAGCTTTGCCACTTGCTGTGTGGCAAGCCAGACTTCCTTTTCTTTCCTGACCGACCCACATAGGTTTCCCCCTCGTTAGAGGCTTCTAGTGATGCTGGGATACGATTGTTTTCTGGTTCAGCAAGAACATATTCCTTTCATAACAAGGAAGCGCTTCCGGTTTCTCTTTGGCATATCTGAATCGCCAGCATTGATACTCCCAAGCTTTGGGGTCACTGTTAAGTATGAGTGGGTGTCCCTTGAACACAAGCCCTGTACTCTGATTGTGGTGCCTGCTAAGTGGCTAAGGGATAGAGTGTACACAGTACGAAACAGAAACTTCTGAGCTGGGGTCAGGGGTGATGAGAGATTCCAACAGAAGAGCATCTAAAACACAGTTCACTGGGCCACCATGCCTGGCCTCATTGTTCATTGTTTTCAACTCCACCAAGCAGGGGCTTGGCCTAAAGTATTGGGGTCGATAGGACTCAGCCAGTGTCAGTCAAGGAATTTGGCCCTGTGTGATGGTGCTCACCTGTCATCCCAGCATGTGGGCAGCTGAGGCAGGATGCTCATAGGTCTGAGGCCAGCCTGGGAAATTAAGTGAGATCTTGTCTCAAAAACAAAACAAACTAAACAAAATAAAACAAGAAACAAAAGATCACTGACCCTAACATACAGGTGATCCTGAGTTATTCAGGGGGCCCAACCTAATCACAGGGTCAGCATAAGGGTGTGGGAGCATGACAGAAATTGCTGTGGTATGAGAAAGACTCCAGGGCCCATGCTCCTGAGTCTGGGGGAGGGGCAGGGTCAAGAGCCAGGGGCCAGAACTGCAGGAAACCAGTTGTCCCAAGCCTCCTGGAGCCCACAGTGCCTTCAGTTTAGTCTCTGGAACATACACCAGACATATGGTTTCCAGGGCATTGAGATGGCAGATTTTCGAGATGCTCCAGTGGAGCTTGCCTGAGCCCCAGCCCTCTGCCTGTCTGCAGGGTCAGCATGAGGGCTGAGTAGGGGCCCCTCTCTGTGCCTCACACAGAGAAGGTTGCATACAACACAGGCATTCAGGGACAACAAAGCACACCGAAAGGCAAAGTTAAATATATTCCAAAGGAATGCAAAGCATGTGCATACACAGAGCACCACGTCTAAGGGAAGTGGCACTGATCACTACTGTCTTTTAGTTGGCCTGGGGCTGAAGGTGGCTCAGTCCAGCACTGGGTGCTGGCCTGGCTCAGCTGGGCTTCCCCAGGGAGGGGTCAATAGCCAGATACTTGTTCCCATGGGGCCAGCCTCTCCCTGTCCCAGAGCACCAGGGGCAGCTGGCCAGCACTGGAGTGCCTGACCCACCCTGTGCCACCCTCTACACACTCAGATGTTGGTCACAAGCCAGGCTCCTTCTTCCAAGCCAGTGGCCTGGGCATGCAGGTTATTTTTTTCTAACCCACTTTACAGGGTGATGCTGGGATTCCTGGGGTGGCCTGAAGAATTATGAGGGTGCAGCCAGCAAGGGTTGGAGGGAGGCCCTAGGGTAGGGGGAGGCACCTGCTGCTCCCAAGTGATCATTGTCTGTACCCTAACTGGCCTTGGTTCCCAGAAATTTTTTTTTCTTTCCTATAATTTTTAGGGAAGGGTCCCAGGGTGTTCAGGGTCTGACTACTAGATCGGATTCGTAACGATCTGCCTGTTTACAGCCTCCCAAGAGCTGGGATTACAGACCTGCGCCACCATACCCAGTCTCATTTGCTGTCTCAGTGTGCCCCTGGGGGCAGGGCTGGCATGGCAGGCCCAGGGATCAAAGCACTGGGGATCAAAGGCCCTGGCCCAAGCACCTGCTTGCAGGCACTTTAATCTGCTGAGCTATGGTCCTTGGAAACCTGAGAAACAGCCCCTCTGAGGAGGAGCCCCATCTAGATTTCTAAAAGAGCCCTTTAACAGGACAGGGATATAACTCAGTGCCACAAGCACCTCCCTGACAAACTCAAAATCTTGGGTTTAATTCCAAATACAACAAACAAACAAACAAACGAAACACAAAACCCAAACCCTTGGGCTGGGGAGATAGTTCAGTGGCATAAGTGCCTACTTGGCAAGCACAAGATCCTGAGTTTGATTCCTGGTATAAAAAAAAGAAAAATCAAGGGTGGGCTCTCTTAATGAGTGAGGCAGAGCTGCATGAAGAGCAGCCAGAAATTCCATTTTCAATACCTGCTTCCTTGTAGGTGTGTCAGATACAATCCTCACAGCTGAGCAGGTCTGCTTCTGAGTCTGTGGCCAGTGGAGAATTTGCATGGATTCCTGAGTACTCTGGGATGAGAATTTGTCCCACAGCTGGATTCCAGGTAGCAGCTGGGCTGGGCACCAGAGGGCACAGAGAGGGGCAAGCAACTTCTCTGGGTCTGGACCATGCAAGCCAAAGCCAGCCAGAGGGCTGAGGTACCTACTAGGCTGTGTGGGTTATGAATTAGCATACTGCTGCCCATGGTCAAGTTACTGAAAATTATCAAAAGCTTTTATTGGGCATCATGGCATAGGACTATAATCCCAGCAGTCTGGCAAGCTGAGGAGAGAGGATTAAAAGTGTGAGCTTAGCCAGGCCTTTCCGATGATGGACCCAGTGTCCCTGTGACATGGATGAGCCTAAGACCAAGCAGGAGCAGTTGGTTTAGTGACCATGGTGTGGTCACGCCATGGAGACAGAAGGCTTTGCATAGAACAGTGCCCCCTGGGACAGGTGTCCAGAGAGAATGCATGGAGCCCAGAATGTGAGCATCCGGTTCTCACAGAACCCAGTCAGGCCACAGACCCCTGGGGCAAGAACACAAACAGCAGGGTCATGCTGACATCACAAACCCTTGTTAGTATCTTCTTTCTATGTCCTGTGTGTATAATCTTCATGGTCAATAAGAAGTTTTATTTTTTTGAGGCAGGGTCTTTTTTTTTTTTTAAGAATTTTTTATTTTATTTATTTTTTTCTTGTTTCAGAACCTTTGCTTGTTTATTCACTCATTTTCATGGCCGGCTCAGCCCACCCCGAGGGCAGGGCTGGCGCAGCATGTGGTTCCAGGGATCAAACCGTGGTCCCTACAGCCACCCAAGCTTTCCGAAGCAGGTGCTTTAGACCACTGAGCCATCCCGCTGGGCCCGAGGCAGGGTCTTGATACATAGTCCAGGCTTGAACTCACTACGCAGCCCAGGTTGTCCTCAAATTTATGGCAGTCCTCCTGCCTCAACCTCCTGAGTGCTGGAATTATAGGCCTGCACCACTATGCTGGGCCTACAGTTCTACTTTTGAGAAATAATGTCCTCTCTCTTAGTATTTGCCATGACATTTGGGGACTTGTCTAGCTTTTGTGTCTCAGTTTTCTCCTCTGAGAAGAAGGGATATGAGTGACCTCTCCAAGGGTGGTTGTGAAGACCACGCAGGACAAGGTGTACAAGAACTGAGACTCTCTGTGGTCCCTGGTGGTGAGTGTGGGGGACAGAACTCCTTGGGGACATCTGTCCTAGTGGCCTTAGGCTGGGGGAGGCAGATACAGAACCCAGCAGGACTCTGCTGACACTGCAGCCTCCTTCCTGAGCTCAGGCATTTTCAGAGAAATCCCTTAATGCTCCCATTCTGTCGGGGCATATATAGGGAGAGCTGGTGGCCAGCTCCCTACTGCTCTGCCCAGAGGCCCCTGCTGGACTTGTCGCCTGCCTCCGTTCCCTGTGGCCGAAGCAGACATGGACGTGACCATCCAGCACCCCTGGTTTAAGCGTGCGCTGGGGCCCTTCTACCCCAGCCGGTTGTTCGATCAGTTCTTTGGTGAGGGCCTCTTTGAGTATGACCTGTTGCCCTTCCTGTCCTCCACCATCAGCCCCTACTACCGCCAGTCTCTCTTCCGCACCGTGCTGGACTCCGGCATCTCTGAGGTAAGGACTGGCTGCAGAGCCGGCTTCTCCCGGCTGGTCATGGAGAGCACAGCTAGGGATGCCCAAGGGGCCAGAGATGCCCCTGGTGCTTGCGTCTCGCCCCCCTGCCCCCCAGAGCTGGTGATCTTGCAGAGGCTGGGCGGGAGCCTCCCGCACCACCGGTGGGGTCGGAGGAGGATGCCAGCCCAAGCCCGACCACTGTCTTTTCCTCCATCAGCTCATGACCCATATGTGGTTTGTAATGCACCAACCACATGCTGGAAACCCCAAGAACAACCCCGCCAAGGCAAGTCAATGGCACAGGCGAGCACCTGGGGCTTGCTGCTCCCCAAATTTTCTCTTCTGGGTGCGGGTGGGGTTCACTGCCATCAGATCCAGAGAGGAGGGGCTTTCTGTCCACACAGCACAGCCAGGGATGCTGCCGAGGCTGTGGGCTCTGCCCAGCTCTCCTGGGTGCCTCAGCCATGAGATCACTGCCCTCTCTGTCCTGAGCTGTGGAGACAGAGCTAGCCCCCAGTTCTGTGGCAGCTGAGTGTCACCACTGCCTGAGAAGCGAAGGCTCCCCTGAGCAAGGACACCATCTCCAGTGAGGAAGGTTCCTGGAGGGAGGCCCTGAGCTTGAGCAGAAGCAGAGGGGGACAGGGCTTGTGGGCTGACTGCTGGCTTCACAGCCATGGACAGATGGCTGAGGGGATGCAGGTGGAGACCCAGGGACAGAAAGCTTCTCCTGCTGCTTAGTGCACCCAGCCAGCCAGCTGCTAAGGAGGCAGCAACCCATAAGTAGCCCCTTGACCATAACCAAACAACTGCCAACACGCAGTGAGCTACTCAACCATAACTGGCCAGCTAGTCCACCTGTGACCAAACCAATAAGCTAGCTAACCCATCATCTAGCCAGCCCATGGTCAATGAGATAACCAACCAAACCCATAAGCAACTAACCAGCTATGCCAGTCTATGACACTAGCAAGCCAACCCATTGAACAACTAGCTAGCCAAACCAAACCACCACACTGACCCATAACCAGTCAACAAATTCACTTACCAACTAATCATCGAACCTATAGCCAGTAATTCAACTTGATTAATGAGCCAACCAACCCACAGCCAATCTATAACCAGCCAGTGGTTCCTTTCCCATCCAGCCAACCTGGCACCACATAGGATTCGTCAGCACCTCCTTCCCAGGGACACACAGGACATAGGGACATAGGACACAGGTGCATGGTCCCAGCCACAATGCTCTTCCCTTGGCCTGTGGCACTGCAGCAGGCTTAGTGACCAGGGTCTGTTCTGTGGGTGGGGACCAGGCACTGGAGCAGTCTTACCCATCCAGCAGAGCCACACAGCAGTGCCCTATCTGGGAGCTCCATATGAGGGTTTGGGTTTCAGGTCCGATCTGATCGGGACAAGTTCATCATCTTCCTGGATGTGAAGCATTTCTCCCCTGAGGATCTCACCGTGAAGGTGCAGGAGGACTTTGTGGAGATCCACGGCAAACACAATGAGCGGCAGGTGAGCTTGATGGGCCCAGTAGAAGGTGATGGGAGGCCCTTGGAGCAGCACCATTACGTGGGTGCATGGACCCTGCCAACACCCTCTGTCAGGGAAGGAACGCTGGACCTGGGAGGCTGAGATAGCAGAGCTCTGGGGACAAAAGGGCCAAGAGCATGGCACCAGGGTCCTCCCCCTGGGAGAAAGTGGATGGGAATTTCAGAGGGACCACTGCCCAGTGCACCAGGAGGGCCCTGCAAGTGTATATGTGCATGCATGCGCGCACACACACACACACACACACACACACACACACACAGGGTCTGTGGCCACTGTCATCCTGAACCCTGTAGGGCTGGGGCTCTGGGTGAGTGCTGGTCTTGCTGGCCCTTGAGGGGGACACTCACAGCCAGGCACCTCTGGGTTCCGGGGTGGTCTTTCTCCATTGTGGGGGGAAGCAGTCCTCTCTCACCATGCCTCTGATGATGTTCCTCTCTGGCTCATACCCAGGATGACCATGGCTACATCTCCCGTGAGTTCCATCGCCGCTACCGCCTGCCCTCCAATGTGGACCAGTCGGCCCTCTCCTGCTCCTTGTCTGCAGATGGCATGCTGACCTTTTCAGGTCCTAAGGTCCAATCAGGCCTGGATGCTGGCCACAGCGAGCGGGCCATCCCTGTGTCACGGGAGGAGAAGCCCAGCTCAGCACCCTCGTCCTAAACAGACCCTGGCTCGGGCTGCCCCTGCCGTCTCGACTCGCTGAGCCTGGGGACCACAAAAGAGGCATTTGCCTTCCTTTCTTTTCCTTTTTCTTTTTTCTCTTTTCATCTTCTCAGAGGGAGTGAGGGTTTGAGAGAGTGGCCTAGAGACCTCGAAGCTTTGTTCTATGGGGCCATGGCCTGGGGTTCCCCAGGCCCAACACTGGCCAGGCATGGGAGTGACTGACCCAATGGTTCTCTATCTAAGACCTCATCCTCTTGGATGGGCAGAAGGGGTGCCCACCCTAAGCATAGCCCTTGACAGTTGTCTGGATGGATGTTGGGCTGGAGCAGCCCCTCTGCAGGTCCTGCCCATGCTGCCCACTGTATTGCGAGGTCTGGGGCACTGGGGCTCCTGGCCTGCTCCCTCACTCCATCTTCCTGCACCCTTCCTCTATGTAGTACCGCTCGGGAACTCTGGTCTCCCAGGAAAATGCAGCCTGTGGCAGCCAATAAAGAGCAGGTGGCACAAGCAATCACTGTCTGGCTTTGCTCTGTTCCTGTTGAGATGTTGGGAGGGGTTTCACCTGCTACAGGAGAGCAGGTCACCATGGTTGGCAGGTGCCAAGGGGGGTCCTTGGAGCAGCACCACTTACATGGGCACATGGACCCTGACAACACCCTCTGTCAGGGAAGGAATGCTGGATCTAGGAGGCTGAGATAGCAGGGTTCTGGGGATGAAAGGGCCTAGAGCATGGCACCAGGGTCCTCCCCTTGGGAGAAAGTGGATGGGAATTTCAGAGGGACCACTGCCCAGTGCACCAGGAGGGCCCTGCATGGGCATATGTGCATGCATTCACGTGCGCGCACGCACAGAGTCTACCTGTGCACCTCCTGGCCTCCTAGGACGGGCAGCTTCACCCCTCCTGCTCTTGTTTCCAAGCTGCCCTACCATCTATGCATCAAAAGCCAGGGCCTGGCCACTTCAATGCTTTGAGATGGTGGGACTCTGGGATGGAGGAATCCACTGAGACCCTCATGAGGCATCCTAGAGGACCCCTCCTGGGCCTAGACTTCCTCACCTGTCTGGAGCCAGCCACAGCCCATGTCTCCTTACCTCTGGAAGGTGTGATCTGGACAATCTTTCCTTCATGGGGCTACTAGGTCCCATCACCATGGGCATTGTGGAGTCAAGGTCACAGAGTTCCCAGCAGGCAGCAGGTTGGCAGTCACCCCACAGCAGTTTTAGGGGTTAACATCATCCTCCCATGATGCTGGACAAGGGGGCAGCTCTGGAGCAAGACATTCTCAGAGTTGTCCCTAGGGTTAGGCCCAGGAGATGCCATGCTGGGGAGAGTTGTGGCCCTGAACACTCAGAGTCCTGCTGCATCTATACAAGTGCTAAGGCAGAGAATGCACCTTGGGCCATGGTTGCCCTGGTGTGCCCCTGAGTCTGAGTGGTCGTCAAGAAGGTCCCTAGGGGCTGCCTGCCCACCTGTGCCTATCTGTGTCCAGCCCCACTTCATCCCCTGAGCATGTCTCTCTCTGTGCCAGTTGTTCGGCCTGGTTTTGGGATACCGAGGTCAAGTACACCAGCTTTCTTCCCTGTCCCTCATTTCTGTGGTGCATTCATGTTCAAGAGTCCTCCACACCCCAGTCCCTGGAGGTGAGTCTTCCATGCATTCTGGGGCACTGCACTGCACTTTGGGACACCCTATAGTACATTCTGGGACACCTCACTGTGTATTCTTGGACACCTAGCTGTTCAGGGATGGATGAGAGTTGATCCCAAAGAAATCCTATCATATTTTGGGGCCTAAACAAGGCCTAAAGTGACTGTCCAGGGACCCGTGTTTCCTAGGGTCTCTCAGGTGATTCCTGAGACCAGGCACACAGGGAAGATGCCAGACAAGCATGGCTGCCTCTTGGGGCTGTGCAGTGCAAGAGCAAGAATTATTGAGGCCCCTTCTATGATCTTAAGTCATCATCATTTCCAATGTCATCAGTGTCTTCACAACAGCACGGTCTCTGTCACCATCACTATCCTTGGCAGCAGTGAAGAAACATGGGATGTTTATGGGGTGCTGGGTGCTGGGCTAGCCGTGATGGCCTCTTGTAACCGTCAAAGTAGCCTGGGACCTTGGTTCTATTGTTAGGAGATATCTGGGGTAGAAATTGAATCACTAGCCTGGTGTCTCCCCAAAGTCCACCTTAGAAGCTAGGACTCCAGCTGTAAGCATCACATGGAACCTATGAGCTGAGAACTCTGAGGAAATCGTGGGACAGGGGGCAGCTCCTCTGAGCCACGAAGCACCCACTTGGGGAAAGCTTCCACACCAGCCGTCCTTCTTCCTCCTGACCACCAGGTGGCAGCAGAGGCCTTGCTTGTGCTCTGTGTCCTTGGCCCACCTGAGACTGGAACATCAGCCTTAAAGGTCACCTTCACGGGTGTGGGGAAGGAAACTAGTAAAAACGCCCAAAGAGACCTGGCTCTGAGGGCCCCGAGGCTGTACAATGAGGATCCAGGAGACCTGCCCTGACCCCTGAGCTTTGTCCAGCAGGGAGCTGGGATTGGGGATCTGGGTCCTAGAGCTGTATGCAGAGCCTGTGGTGTCTCCTTGTGACACCGTGCCTTGCTTTTGTTTGCTGTCTGTGAGATCAGCTGGAAAAAAAAGTCAGGGCAGGCAGGCAGCTTGGTGCTGTGCAGGCCAGCAGCTCTGGCTGGGCTCCTGCAGAATGGCATTGCCTGCTGGGCCCGGCTGCTCTGGCTCTTCCTAGGAGGACTCTGGCCTCCCTCCTGCCCACAGCCCCAGTGGCCTGAATGACATGAGGCGGCGAAGGTGCTGACAAGCAGCCTGGTAGACACAGGTATCAGTCACAGACTGAATGTCCTGAGACCCAGGCTCTGTGCAGCTGCCAGCAGGCTGGGCAGAGGGGGCCTTGTGCTCAGGGCCAGTTGCTCCAGGCATAGCAAGGAAGCCATAGGTTGGGGACAGAGCTCTGCCTGCGTTCTGCCCTTGGCACACTCCCTGGCTTTAGGAATGGTACTTGGGAAGGAGACCCCTGGCCCCTGAACTTGGGCTGGAGTTGGCTTGGCACCAGGATTTGTGAGTATCAGCTGCCAGGGTCTGGTGCTGTTAGTGGACAACTGGGAGCTGGAGGATCGATCCTGGGAGACCTGCCTGAACCCTTCCTTACAGCAAGAACTTTCCCATAGAAGGGTATAGTTCTAGGTTCTGGGGTTTAGAACTCAGACTGTCTTTTGGGGAACTCCCCAGGAGATCAGGTGTTCAGGAGTCAGAGGCAGGGAACACCAAACCTGTGGATGCAGACTCTTCTCAGGGGAAAGGACAGAAGTAAAGAAGGGTACACACACCTATAACCCTGCACGTGCACAACAAGCAGATGCGCATGCACACATACATGTGTGTGAGCATGTACACACACATGTATACACTCTACTGTGGCCACAGCCAAGTGCTCTGGGCTCTGTGGACAGCCTGGCATTGCTCCAGCTTCTTTCTGTCTGATTTGTGCTTGAACCTGGAATGTACAGTCATGGAATCGCATGTCATTGGCATTGCTCCATGTTTCAGAAAAAGCTCTGCCTCACACTGAAGGACACCCCAAGGTCACCAGAAAGGTAGAGTGTTGAGAAGCAGGGGCTGGTTCCTGGCTTGTACCTGAGCCCATGAACCTCTTGCTGTTACTTGCCAGGACTCAAAAGTCAGTTTACCAGTGTGGGCTGAAAGTGCCCATGCAGACTCTCTGAACAGGGCTGGCCTGGGGAGTGTCTCCAGTTGGAAGTGACAGTGAGTGATCTCTCAAGATGGGACAGGGACACCATCTCTGGCAGCAGGAGGGAAGACAGGGGACCACAAATTCTGCCTATGGCAAAGGTCTCTGAGGCCTGCAGCCACAGGCAGGTTCCAGGTGGTGCTGAGAAGAGTGCAGCTCTCCAGGAGGGGCTGCGGCCTTGTTCTGCAGAGTGCTAGGGGCTTTGGGGTGCAGCACCAATTGTGTGCCCAGCCTCCCCCATGATCATGCCCTGCCCAGCAATCTGCTGTTAGGAAATAAGATTTATGGGGAGCCAGTCCAGGTTCCCAGGTGGCATGTGTGTGTCCTAGGGCTGCTGTTACAGTCACCATGAGCTGGTGGCATAAAAGCAGCAGAAATTAACTCAGTGGCAGAAAGTCAAAAAGCGAAGCATCTATCTGCAAGGCCTGTTGTCCTGAGGATGCAGGGTGGATGCTCCCTTCCTCTTCCTGCTCCCGGGAGCCCAGTTATCCTGCATCTGGGCAGGCCTGTGTGCTCCTCTCTTCCTGTACAGACAGATGTGGTCACCAGACTTAGGGCTTGTCAGATCCAGGATATCTCTCTTGGACTCTTTGTTCTCAGCAAGGGCTTCTGCCTATAGTCATATTTCCAGGTTCTGGGTTTTAGAATTTGGGCCATCTTTTCAGGGACACTAGACTGTACACAAGTGTCAGTACCATCCTGAGTCACCCTGTATCTCTGTCTTCGAGAACATGTACACTGTTGTGTGTGTTTCACTCCAGAAGCTCCAGTTGGCAGGACAGAAATCAACCCCTTTTAAAAATGAAGAAACTGACACCTAGAGATGTGTGAACCCAGCTCAGCCCAAACTGGCCATGCCGAGGCCAAACACCATGACCCATGATATGTAGGGCAAACTTCCTGTGGTCATTTGTGAGGAAATTCTGTGATTTACTGATTTTTCAGTAATCTGGGTAGCTTAGGATGCACTCATGTAAGAGCTGGGCATGACCTTGTCCTATGTCCCTGACAGCCAACCTGCAACCCCAGGGCCAAGACTATGTTGAAGTTCAGACATTTCCATAGTGATCCACTGTGGCCACCCGTGGTGACCAGTACCCAGGGTTAGCCAATGAGTCATCTATTGACAGATTCTCAAGGTAACAGCTGGTCTGGGCCTGGGCCTGGATGTGGTCACCTCAGACCCCAAATAGGGGCCTCTGGGGGACAGAGCATTTGGTGTCAAGAGGATGGCTGGACTTCAAACCTGGACACATGCAGAGGAGGTACCAGGCCCTGGGGAAGGCAGGTGGGGGTGGGGCGGGAGGGGAAGGACAAAGGCAGAGTGTCTGTGTGTCCAGGATGCAGGTGGAGCCCACATTTGCAGGAGTTGAGGGTCCCCCTTGCCCCTGCATGCTCTCCTACCTGCTGCACTTGGTAGTCATGGGGCCTAGTGTTGAGCTGTCCGGTGCTGAGTGCATTTGCCCATAGGGTGATGGCCAGGACATCTCAGGAGATGCCCAGGGGTATGCATGTAGAGACCAGGGATGGGATGACCCTTGAGGCTGGGGGTCAGGGGCCTCCACCAGGTACAGGAGCTTTGGGGATGCTATTGCCATTCACGTGAGACTTGGTCTCAGGGTGGCCTGCCTGGCTGGCAGAAGTAGGGAGGCCCTGAAGCTTTCTGTTGGTGGAGGGCCAGGGCCACTGTTCTCTTCTTCCCTGGCCCTCGTCCTTCTCATCCAAGGCTCTGCCTGCCTCTGCCTCCTGGTCTTGGCTACAGGTAGCAGTAACCTGAGTCAGCTGACAAGCCAGGCCTGGATCCCACTCTGAGATTGGGAGTGCTGTGTGGGGCGCGGGGAAGGCAGGATGTTGAGGCCCCACCAGGTGATGCTCTGTGCCTGCAGGAGGGCTGGGAACACCAGGGTGAACTTGCTGGGCCCCCTTGCCATAGACCTTCTGGAACTCCTCCCCACAACTGTGATCTCGGGTGTGCTGCTGGGCCACAAGGATTCAGGGGTTTGAAATTCAGGTGGTTCACACCCTTCCTGCAAGTTGTTCGTCCTCTGCACCTAGTTCTTGGCAGGCAGGGAAACTGAGTCAGGCCTGCTTTACGTGGCCTGGTCAGAGGTGCAGCTGCCTGGCCTTGCAGTGGTGAGGATGGTCCTGTGCAGAGACAGCTCCAAGGTCTCTCTCCCTGCATCCAGCTTCCATGGATCCTTCTGGGGTGGGGATTTGGGGGGTGAGTGTGTAGAGCCTAAACTGCAGTATTGCTGCCCCCAGGCCCTCCTGGGTGGGCTGCATCCTTCCAGGCTGGGTCTTAGGCTCCTGGCTGTGCAGGGCTAGGGTCCCTATTCTCCTCCTCTGGCCTGGCAGAGGAAGTCCTGAGGGAGAATCATGGAAGTTGTGGTTTTGACACCTTCCTGGCTTGGGGCAGGCGGTTGCACCATGGCCAGTACACTTCCTGCCTCCCTCCCCCTGGTGCTTGACAGGTGATCCCACAGCTGTGCTGGGGTTCCCCGTGGGGGTCCTGGCTCCTATGTCTGTGACCTCTGTCTCCTAGGGCACTGTAGGTAGGTGGTGGCTGTGCTAGCCTGTGCCATTGGCTCTCTGGGAGCAAAGGCAGGGGCTGGGGCTGAAGAGAGATTCCCGCTGTGCAGCTGTGAGGAAACAGGAAAGCAAGGTTCCTGCTCTGAGTGTAGGAGTTTACGGTAGGAGATCTATTTGGAGATCTGGGCAAAGTCTCAAGTTGGAGCTTTGGGTGTGCTGCCTAAGTTTCCACATCTGTAAAGGGGGCTGGTGCTCTCAGAGCACCAGGGGCTGGTGGGACCCATTTTGGCCCTTTTGTACTGTCACACAGGGGGAGGGACCTTGGGTCAGGAGATGCATCCTTTTTTTTTTTTTTTTTTTTTTTTAGCAGATGCATTATTGATGCCCTCAACCAGCACAGGGTCTCAGATGGAGCCAGCCCAAGTATCAGGAGGCCTGAGTATGAGGTGAGTCCCCAGAGTAGGAAGTAGTGAGGCTAGTGTCCCTTCACAGGCACTTTCTCTGGCCCATCCAACCTTGAGGACCTGGTCCTTCTTTGCCCCATCCTCACCTGAACTGATCAACCCCAGATGCCTGCAGTGGTCTGCACGCACAGGTCTTCTGCCCTCTACCTACCTGTTGACTTTCCCAGTGGCTCCCAGACCTGAATCAGGCTCTGGGATGTCATCAATGTTGAAGTGACGCAGCCAGGAGCTGGAGGCTGACCCATACCTCTTGCTCAGACCTACGGCACTGTGCAGCTGCCAGCCAGTGAGGCTGGGCCAGGCCACGCACACTTCTGAGAGCTGGATCTGGGGATAGGTCCTGTTAGTGGTGACCTCTGTTTTCAGGAAGGTGGAGGCTGGCCTTCTCCAGGAGCCTGAAAAGAGCCTGACTGCAGAGGGTACACTTCAGAAAGGGAGTGGACCAATTGACAGTTGAACGTGACAAATAAAAGGCAGAGAATATACTAAAGTTCAGTGCTTAAAAATTCAGCAAAACATTCCTTAAGAAACTGCTCCCTATCACCTGCCCTGAGACTCTCTGGGGGCCGAGACATCCAGGTGCGGTCCTCTGTGGACATGGGTAGGTCACAGGGCAGAGGGCTAAGTCAGGCTGGACATCTTCAAAAGTGACCCTGTGTGGCCAGTGGGGTCCAGGTGGAGGCAGTGCTAGATGGAAGGGGAGTGGTACCAGAGGGCCCGAAAGTCTGAGCTTGCAGGCCTGATCCTAGCCTCAGACAGTTGGAGAGTCAGGGCGGGAAAGGCTGCATTTGGCCAATTCATGCTCCCGTAAAAGAAGGCTGAGGTGGGATAAGCCAGGGAAGGCAGGGGTGGAAGGACCTAGAGCTGGGGTGCA